>JAYMTP010001349.1:0-24604 GCA_036897365.1 Geranium brycei | reverse complement strand
GCTATCTGGTACAATAGAATGAAGTTCAATCAATAAAAACTAGGGACAATGGCAAAATTATTATCTATACCATCACACTTATGCGAGAGGGTGCTGTGTTGTACGTTGTTGATGGAAAAAAAAGTTGTGAACTTTGATCTTTTGTTCAAAATGCGTAAATTTCTGCAAAATGACGAAAGTGCCCCTGAAATTAAGAATTAATATTTAAAAAAATATTTTTAACAGCAATAATTTAACTAAAAATTAAATTACAAAATTTGATTATACAAGTTTTAGTTAAAAATATCAACTTTTTTATTTTTGTTTTTTTAAAAAATATTTCTTAATTTCAAGGGCAATTTCGTCATTTTGTACAAATACACACATTTTGCACACAAAAAATCAAAGTTCACACCACCCTTTTGCTATTATCAAAGTACGCGCACCATCTTGCAAAAGTGTGATAGTATACAACACATTTTCCCATTTTCTCATAGAAACTATGATTATTGTGTAATTATTGTTTCTCCATGAGACAGGCTCGGCCCTTGTTTAAAGACAGAAGGAAATTCTCACAGATGGCTGATCCTACGCTCCAAGGGCAGTACCCTATGAGGGGGTTGTACCAAGCTCTTGCGGTTGCAGCAATGTGTGTTCAGGAACAGCCCATCATGCGACCCCTTATAGCTGATGTAGTCACAGCCCTAACTTATCTTGCTTCCCAAGAATATGATCCTGAAAACCAGCAATTCCAGCGCACAGGTTCTTCAACTTCTAGAACCAGTAGTAGGGAACAGTGACATATGCGAGGATATATGAGTCACCATTTTGGTGGCTGCTCTGCTTTGGAATGGTAATCGATTAGATTTGTACCTGTGATCCGGTTATCGTTCAGTTGGGAGTTTAGTAATGTGCAATTAGTAATGGTTGTTGCATATATATCATGGTGTCTGTGTATTAATTTTTGCTTCACTGTGGATAGCAAGTGCTATGGCCAAATCCACTGTTGTTTCTCTAGGTGTCCTCTTTCTTCTTTTCTGGGTTCTCTTCTTCAGATCCTTTCAAATGTTTCTGCAAAATTCTTTTCTGTACAACTGAGCTTGTTATCTTTTGTATCTAAATGCCTTGAATATAAATTGGTCTTTCCTTGAGAAATGCATTGACAGCATTACTTCCTCTCAGACTTTATCAATCTGCTGATTTTTTTTTATCAGCGAATAAAATGATTATATTAACATAAGAGTGACAATGTAATAGTTCAAAATTAACAGTGGAATGTTAAAACAAAGATTATACAATTTCTGAACAAATGAAGGAACAATAATAAATTGATATAGCTTTATATTGTTTACATAAAAAGAATTAGAAAGACATGGAAAATGAAATCTATTGCATCAATACATGAGGTATCAAACCCAGGGTGTATATATATTTTGGTAACCTTGTGATTAACCCAAAATTCTCTACTATTTATGTTGGCCTTCAACAACTGCTATCTGTCTTTCAGCTGACGTCACTTGTCTCATCGCCTATGTTTGGTTTCCCCTGTCATTTCAACATTTGAATCAGTAACATAACCTTGAACAAAAATGTGCCAAGTGGAAATAGGAATTGTAACTTCAAACTCAAATTGATTACAAGAAAAATTGTCATAACAGCTTTTTAAACCTTGCTTCCCGAATAGCAAAGGCTTGGGTTCATATATAGTTTTATTTTACCTAAACGATACCATCAACCTTCACCCTTCATAACCTACCCATTACCCACTCGGGTTCTCTCCTACCTTCAAACCCTGCCCATTCAAGCATGGGTATCCTTCATTCACCATTCTTTAACCATGTGTCACAGCATATGTATGAAATTGTATATTTAAATACTTCACCATCGTATACCATACCAAAATGTCAACATTCATCATACTTTGTTATTGTCTTTATAAACTTTGATCAGAGAATACTTTCTAGAAATGAAATCAATAATATTGTATCAAACATGATAAAAGTAATCGGAACAAGTTCCTAAACAGTTACAAAAGTATACTAGCATGTAAACATATCTTGTGATTATCAGTTTATCACAATCACATTATACATATAGAATTATTTTAGAATACAAATCTTTACATCACCAGGTAGGGTAATGATGAACCCACCACACCCTACCCAAACAGGTCAGAGATGGTGGGGTACCAATCGGATTCGGATTAGATTGTCATCTCTATGCCGAGACTGAAAATTTGGAAGACCAACAAAATACTGTTTTTAAGTCTTCGACAAGGCAGGCAGGAGAAATTTTCTACTAATTAGCATTTAATAGGTTAGGGGAGACTGCATGGAAATTGGGAGTCCCGTCAGTTTTTGTGTGAGCATTTTAAATGTTTTTATTCCTATTGTGACTATGAATATCTGACATATTTTATTGTGAAAATGACATCACTTTTGGCAGTTCTGTAAATTATGTGTATTTATTACCCTTTGACCTTGGTAAAAAAGCAATCGCAAGTGGAGATCAATAAGAAATAAAACCTTGTTCTTGTCGCGCCAGCCCAGCCCAAATGGTCTAGATAGCAAGTTAATCTTTCTTGAAGGCACATCTTGTGAGGGTTCCTGAATGACTTGCCTTGGTGTAGCACCCAAGTGTGATGCTCTGCAAAGCAAAGTATATTGGCTTCAAGACACCAAGTCAATGTAGTTAACCAACAACAGAGGAAAAAGGAAGTAAGATTGACCGGAGAGAGCACAGGCATGGAGCAACCAAAATAATGAAAGTCAAGCTAAAACATCAGATAGAGAGAAGTTGCCAATGCACTCAGATTAAAGATCTAACATACGCCAAATTTATGATACAGTACATACCGTGGAGATGGTTGTACTTTTTGGCCGGATTGGTACTGTAGGGTAGCCTCCAACATTGATTCTGCCATGACCATTCTTTTCTCCATTTCGGCAAGTGATGCTATGGCTTCCTCATACTTTTCCTGCAGCAATGTAGCAGTTGTATCAATTATCAAATCTGAGAGACGGTACACATGCCCGCACACACATGACAGAAGCTACACAATCTACCACAGCAATTGGTCTAGTCATCTCATCAAATTGATTCAGGTATAACACAACCATGAATGTAATTGTAGACTACAGATGCATTGTGTAATTCCGGTTTAAGAATTCCTTCGGGGAAGATAGTAATTATGAGGAGAATCAAACCAAAAAATTGCAATGACTTGTAAGAAACTTCTGCTCACAAGGCCTGTTTTCATAACTGGTTATCTTGGGATGGAAAGCAACAATACAACTGTCATTGTGTAGAAGAATCAAGATATAGGTACCTGAAGTACTTGGACTGCGTATCTCTGTGCTTCTGCATCTTGTTCAGCAAACCTACGGGCATCTTCTGTAACCTTCTGTTCTTGCTCCACCCGCATCAAGACCTACACAATAAGCAATATCACAATACAATGTATAAGCTAAGAAAACATTTATCTTAATTAACTATCGATTGAAAAGGGGCAGAAGTAAAACCTGAAGCATGACATGTTCTTGTTCCTGTTTATCAGCAAGAGATCTTCGAAGCTCAGTTACCTCTTGCTCTA
Source organism: Geranium brycei (assembly GCA_036897365.1). NCBI lineage: Eukaryota > Viridiplantae > Streptophyta > Magnoliopsida > Geraniales > Geraniaceae > Geranium > Geranium brycei. Next base: position 21,033 of record JAYMTP010001349.1, on the reverse strand, counting down.
ACTGCTCAATCTGGAGATCATAAGCAGATTCTCAACATACAAAATACTATAAAGGCTTCTATAGGAAAATGAAAAACGAGGAGCTTAAATGCAAACCAAGAATTCGTCATTGGAAAACATTCAGGTCTACCAGAAATAGGTGACAGCCCCACAGAATTAATCAACATGATTACTTGTATATTACTTTCCATTGATAAATCATAAGTCGAAGAGCTAATTCACATAAAATATTAATAGCATTTATCAAATTACATCATGTTAACATATCACACAAAAGGAACACAAACTTCCGAAACAATGACCGGATGATCAGAACCAACCCAAACAGCACGGCTGAAACCCTACAAAATTACAAGAGAATTTTTTTTACTAGACCAACTAGTTCACTGTCTCACTATACAAAAATACTAGAACTCCATGTGACATCTGTCATCACCGTAGTTGCAGCTAGGAACCATACAAGAGAAAACATTTTATACCTTGATGCAACATAGGTAGCAAATATGGCTGGTGCAGAAGTGGAAACTATAGCTATATGATGGAAACTGTACAAGAATTTTTGCAACTTTCTAGTTTTAAAAGAGACAACCATGAATGGATGTGATCCTAGTATAAAAAGGCTATTGAGGCTTACGCCTTGAGGCTCGCCTCATGGTGAGGCGGTCAAAAATAGCCTTTGAGGCTACGCCTCTCATCTGTGTGCCGAGGCTAGCGCCTTGGCTCTGTCGAGGCTTACGCCTCGCGCCTTAGGTATCGAGGCGGTTGAGGCTTACGCCTCAGATTGTAGGCTAAATTTTAAAATTTTTAAAGCCCATTTTGGCATTCTATGAAGGTTATATATCTGGATTTTTTTAAAAAATTCTGTTATTGAGCCTTTTATGTTGGGAAGAAGCTAAAGTTAACTTGATAAATCTAAGCAATACAAAATTAAAACATAAATTAGAAGAGAAATTGGCAACAGCTCTTCCTTCGACCTACATCTACAACTCCTTTTCTAGCCAACCACGCTTCTCCCTCCCTCTCAATCTTCTTTAATTTTTGCTAATTTTTTGATGATTTTTATTTTAGTTCTTTGTTTATTTTGCTGATTTGTTATTTGTTATTTGTTATTTTGCTGTTTTTTCTTAGTTTATAATTGCTTATTTAATTTTTGCTATTGGTCTTACTATTGAGGCTTATGCCTCACTGCGCCTTGAGGCTTATGCCTCGCGGTGCTAAGGGAAAACACCTCAACTCCCGATTTAGCCTTTTTAAACTTTGGATGTGATGATAACTGAATCCTGTATTCCATCCTTACTAAAAGCATTTCCATGCTGGGAGCATCTCTTGTGCTTGTTAAACTATACTCCAATCTAAAAACAGCGGTGATTAAGTGGAGAGTCCAACTAGGTTATCAAGTGGTCTGAAACTCTACACTCTCCACGTGGCATACTTAACATTGCCCATGAGCATCTTTATTTGTGTTATCTCATTACCAATGATGGGTCATTTGCTTCTAAAATATATCAAGTTTCTTCTAAGACAGCATGGTAATTGGGGTGATGATGCAGATACAGTTCACAAGTATAACCATTTCTTTTCTACCAGAAAAAATAAAGATCTGCTATGAGTAAAGATGAAGCGAGACATACCCTAGCACTCAACTGCCTTCTATTATCTTGCTTTACCATCTCCATTAAAGCTGTCTCCAGCTCCTCCGCTCTGTCCAAAGATTGGAACATTTAATGTTAATATGCAGTGATAAACAATGTTTCTCAGTAGCTAAAAAGTAATGTTGTGTCCGGTATAATTCTGCGTACTCACTTTTAATTTCTATGTAGCTTATTGAACAACATAAATGGCTTACTTTTGCAGATCATGATGATGATTAGAAGTATTAATTGTCAAGCATGGCCTGAAGTTTAAATTCTAGATTGTTAAGATTTGGTTGTTATATATCACCAAGTCTATAACCATACTATTGTGAACAGCATGGAATATAACTTGTGAAACCCATATAGGATAAGGTCGTCTTTTACAGAGCAGATAAGGTAAGGTAACAATGTGCAACCAGTAATATGGAAAATGTTAACCTGAGTACAGCAGATCTTTTATCTTCCAACAACTTGCACAATTCAACCTTCAACCAGACCACCTGCATATATTTCAGGCATTAAAATTTCAAAAGATCCACTTTCCTGACATCACATACAAATTAAAATGCAAATCAAGCAACCATATTCAGTATGTGGCTGAAAGGATACATTTAGTAGAGTATCTCCCTAGTTGAGATTGTGTGTTTGAATTCCATTGGATTTGGGTGGGGAGGGTTTAGGGATCATGGGTTTTCATCTTGGACAAAGGAAGACAGATAAATACTAAGTAAGAAAAAGGAAAGATAAACTACCTGCTCCTGAAGATCTGGAGCAGAATCCGTCTCCCCGTTGTCTGTCGAGCTAACAAGATATTCATCTGCACTTGTGGACCCAGAGTCGGAGTGAGATAAATCACCATTTGTCTGCTTGGCAAGTGCTTTTTCTGCTTTAGGATCCTTCTTGAAACTATATAACTTAGAGGCCAGGCCCTTAGAATCCCTCACGGAATGGAGACCCTTCGATCTTTCCTGGGCTGCAGCTATTACAGCTGGCCGATGTTTACTTCTCAACTCCTGCAATCTGGTTTCAGTTACATTTTGGTAACCCATGCAAGCAGTCAATACAAGTTGACTGCTATCAAACGTTGAGCCAGCCAGTGACTGCAGCAAAGTAACTGCATCTCCAGCATCTTTAGTTGTAACCAATGCTGGGCCTACAGAACACTGAGCAACATTAAATTTCCAAAGTAAAATAGCCCACACAGCTCATGTTGAAGTACCCAATCAATACATCGCTCAATTTAAGAAACCATCCAGTACCGTATAATTCCAACAAAGCAAGTGCAGTTCGGAATAACATGACACGATTTCCTTCAAAAAGAAGCACATCCCAGACTCGAAGAACTGAAAACACAAAGGAAGGCATCAAATCATAAGTAAGCTTCTAAGTATCATTGTCCATCATGAGGTTGACAGAAAGAAGCAAAAGTTCAAGCATAATAGTTATTCTAATAAAGAATGCAACTTAAAACCTGACCACTTTCCCACGGAAGCATGTTTGTGAAAATGGTAAGGAACCATGCCCCAGTCACCCATGCCACCTGCACTCCTAGGTAATCCAGATGGTTGACTGCACCAAATTAATGTGCCATTAGAAACCACCCAAAAACCTCATACAAAGAGAACATTTGAAAAATGACAAAAGAACCACACCCAGTTTGGGAAATCTCTCCCGCACCAACTCCTCAAAAACAAGTTGATCCACCTGGAAAAACACAACAACTTCAGGATGAATCTTGAGCATCATGCAGAAGAGTATCTAATTTGATCCAATGAAAGAAAGACATGATTATGACTAACAGGCAAACCCAAATCGACAGCAGACAATTACCTGAGATTCTGTCATTTCCTCAGAGTAATAGCCCCCAAAATAGTCATCAATGATGCCCAACAAGGCCCTGAGAATCATAATGCAATTTGTAAATGATATATTTGACATTAGAGACTCAGAGGGGTGCTGTGTGCATGTAAATATCATGCCAATGTATTCTTCAAGGAAGCAAATAAATAAATGAAGAAAACAATGATTATAAACTTCTATTCTAATATTCTCCTCACTAAAAAGATCGTGTCTTACACAACTTATTTTTCATCTAATAAGTCCATGAGTACTAATTCAAATTTCATTTTGACAACAAAATTTCAAAACCTACCAAAAGGCATTTTCTTCAGGCATCAGTAGTAGTAACAAGCCAGCAAAGAAATTCATGGCCTGCGAGTCAATAAACCAAACAAATATACAATGAATGATACAAGGAAGACGTTACTTGAGGAGAAAAGAAATTATGTGGTGACAGACAAAAACCTCATTCCACAATAAATGAAACACCACAACTTAGTGTTCAGTATTGCCACCAAGTACCTGACAATAACCAACTGAGGGATTGTGTCGAGCATATGCTGTAAGTAAACGCCTCAAAGCATTTCTACCATCTTCATCCAAGGCTGGATGACCTGGGAAAGTTCGAGGTAGATCCTGCACTTAGACCAGGAAAATAAACTTTAAATTTCAAAAACAACACCAAATATGACAGAAAGAAAAACTCACAAACTGAATAAATTGGAAATTATGAATCTATGGATGTAATAACCTTCTCAATCTGCCCTTTCCATTTCTCAGGCACACAAACATAGTCTGTACATGATGCCTTACTGTTGTTTTCTAGCAAGCTACTCTGATCTGCATTATCACCAGATTTGTTTTCAGGAGCTAGTAGGTCTTGATAATAGTTCTCCACGCGACGTGCTTTCACACCCACAAAGGCTTGCCAAAGCTGAAAGATCAATCACAAAAATGAGGAACCCATTCACTTACAAATGACTCCACAAAAAGAGGTCGTTCAAAGGTGTATAATCTACCTCTCCCCTGAGAGCCATTGGCACCCCACCGCGAACAAGAAACTCCAACTCTTGTTTACAATGATGTAAAGATTCTGGGGGGATCACATCACCACCAGCACCTGTAGAAGAGTCATTTGTACTGGCATTTGAAGCGGCATCTTGTGCAGAGTCTGACCTCTCCACATCATAAAATTCATCCTCAGAGTCTTCATCAGAGGCCACTTTTGGAGATATACCCTCTTCAATAGGAGATAGCAGCTTCGCATTTCCACTCTCTTGCTCATCTTTTGATATATTGTTCTTTCTCTTTACACGAGCACTCATCATTTCTTCAATGGCATGCAAGGATGGTCTAATCTCAGCCCATATTTGGGTCATATGATTTTTTTTCTTCTCTCCTGCTGATGGCATCTCTTCCTTCTCAATACCATTTCCAGTCGAAACATCAGAACCTGGCTTTGTTTGGCTTGATTCATCATCCTCAGCAGCATTTCCTAAATTATCATTAGCCTCTTTGTCTGAACCTTTAGCATGCAAAACTTTTTTATCCTCCTCTAGAGATAACCCATGTTCCAGAAAACTCTTCCATCTATCAGACCTTTCCTCCTCTTCTTCCTAAAATAATATGCACATCACACATAATATGATATTACCATTATTTTCAAGATTAATTTTTCTTAAAACCCCAAATAGTCACTGGGAATAAGTGTGACAAAAACTTGATTAGGACCCAACAGCACACCTAACACCATCAAATAGTGCTTAATGTAACAGAATGACATATTCAAGTTAGCTTATCTGGTACATGGCAAACATGCTTCCTAAACATAAGTTTCTGTCTTTATGTTAATTTCTAGGCAACCGAACTGGGTTCTGGGATTTAGTTCAGCACGAGAATAAAAGTTGGCAGAATTAGAAACCTTATAGATATGGGCATATTCTCTGTATCTTTGTACATGCTGAGGTCTCACAGCAAATCCATAAGCATCCCTGTAAATGCAATGCCCACAGATTATACACAACATTCAATAGATCCTGAAAAACAGGTTTTGAGCAGCAACTCAATACTAATTTGAGCTCCAACATGGGAACACAAACAGAAAAGAAGAAACATCAACCAACCCATCAGATTTCATATCAATACACTCCCCCGAGAAGATTGTCCACTGGGACATGACAATAACACATCAACACAACCATCCCTAATTCTACCCGGCATTGCCCAGAATAAAACAAAAGCATTCAACATTTCACGCTCACCAATCCAAATCAACCCGTTCAATCTCACTCACATTCCACAGGTTCTCACGCTAAACGGAACAAATCTAGCAAAACTACCAACGAATCAAAGTACAATCAGTAAAATAGATCCAATCGATCCGATCAGAGAAACCATGACAACCAGTTGACCGATTAGCGTTGACCGATCGAAGAAACAATGAAGAAAACAGAACCGAATCGAACGAAAAAGAAGAGAGAATCCGGAATCGACAGTGAAGAGGATCGTATATATACCTCTTGTGTTCGAAGCCGAGAAGCGTATTCGATGAGGCTCTATCGGCCTTCATTTCGCAGCGCGAACAGTTACGATTGCTCGATTCTGGCGGACAGAGATCTCAGGAAGAAGCTGGCTATGGCTCTCTCTCTCTCTCTCTCTCTCCTCTGCAACTACAAAATTGTAGAGACAGAAAGTAGAAGACCACGTTTGGCTCCTACGCTTACTCAGTCTCTCTTCTTCTAAGAGTGACGACCAACAGAAGAACCATTTTCACATGACCATTAGCGAAATCACCGTCGCTCTATTACATGTGCCTATTTCTTAACACGGAGCCCCAAAATTTTAATGGTTGGAAAATAATAATAAATAAATAATTCCACGTACCCCACTCTACTATCCTATATTTTCACTCAACTCTAAACCCCTAAATTTACTTAATGTGTCACTTACACTCGACCGTGTTACCTTTTAGTCACGTGGGTGTTTTCTTTTAAAAAGAAAAAGAAAAGCATAAATACCTTTTTGGGTGTCCTCTAATATGGCCAGAGCAGCCAAATCCTCCTTCCCGCCGGAGAGCATCAAGCACAGCCCCGTCGCTCATCGTGACCACCGTTGGGGTTGTTGGTGAGTACGCCAGCTTCCCGTGGAACACCGACGGATCCACGGCGGAGAGCGACGGGACTTGGTACGTGGCTCTGTCGGAGGAGGTGCGCTTGCGGCGGTTGAAGTGCGTCAGGACGGCAAACGGCGACACAGGGGAAATGGGTTTCGCCGCCGAATTGAAATTGGGGCACGTTCCTCGCTTGAGGTTCTCGAAGGCGGTGCGGGAAGAGTTCGAGGCGGAGAAAACGGCGTCACGCAGGAAGCATCAGAGCTTCACCGCCTCGAGAAGAGACGTGTCGACGTTGTGGACCAAGAGTAGCTCCAGATGAGCCCATTCCTTTACTTGTTTGTATATCTCCTCCGCCTCTAGCTCTCTTCCCAGAGTTCCGGCGAGGGACGTCGTGGCCGACTTGTTGCACGGCGAGCCACAGTTGATCGAGTCCCGGAACAGAGACTTTGTGACGAATTATTTTTCTAGGTTCGTGTTGTTGCTTGTTTGTTCCAGCACGTTGAGGTCGATCTGGACCAATTGTTCTTTGAATCTTGATTTGGGTTTTGAAAAAATCCACCATATATTCTGTCCTTTTATTTTGTACTCCATTAATACATAATTTTAAGTTCTAACTCTTTCTCCATTTATATTCCTCATCTCTTCCAATTCTGAGCCACTTTTATTTTTTTTATGAATTTATCGTCTCCCTCAATTTCTTTATATATTAATCTCACGTTATTAAATTAAATCTCTTTATAATATTCTAGATTATTTCCCTCTCCTCTTTCAAAAAAAACCTCTCAATGTCTCTCCAACTTTCTTTATTTCTCGAATCATCGTGTTTTTTCAATATAATATTGTACCGTTGTAGTTGCTTCAAATTCTTTCGCACCGACGTAGTTGCCTAAAAGTTTAGTGGTATATCTTAAAACCACTTTTGCACCCTCCTTATGAAACGTAGTTGCCTCACCGTCATTATATGACATAGTTGCTTCTCCCCTTCCCCATTCTCTCTTTTCCATTTCTATTGACTCCTCTTTTTCTTGAACTCTCTATTATCATCCCTTAGTCAATCTCTCTTTCGGTTCTTTTCTCTCTCATTTTTATATCTCTCACCACCATAAATTCTTTTTTAAAATCTCGATCCCTTCTCACATTCTTTTCTCAAATCTCGGTTACTACAGTTTATGTTCGTGTGCTTCATGTATCATTCTTGCACCAGTTCACTGACATATTCACCAAAGGACTCTCGACGACTCTCTTTAAAGACTTTCGGTCCAGTCTGAGCATCTAGTCTCCTCCTGCTCCGACTGCGGGGCGTGTTAGATACCTTTACAATTATTTTGTGTTATTGTGCTTTAAATTGTATTAACTCTCCATTATTTGTACCTCTTTATATTCCTACCGTTACATATTGTATCTTCTATATATTGGATTAGTAATAAGAGAAATATAATCAACATTCATACACTTTCAGAAATTAGGGCACGTTCCTCGCTTAAGGTTCTCGGAGGCGGTGCGGGAAGGGTTCAAGGCGGAGAAAACGGCGTCACGCAGGAAGCATCAGAGCTTCACCACCTCAAGAAGAGACGTGTCGGTGTTATGGACCAAAAGTGGCTCCAGATGAGCCCATTCCTTTACTTGTTTGTATATCTCCTCCGCCTCTAGCTCTCTTCTCGGAGTTCCGGCGAGGGACGCCGTGGCCGACTTGTTGCACGGCGAGCCACAGTTGATCGAGTCCCAGAACGGAGAGTTTGTGACGAATTGTTTTTGTAGGTTCATGTTGTTGCTTGTTTGTTCTAGCACGTTGAGGTCGATCTGGACAAGTTGTTCTCTGAATTTTGATTTGGGTTTTGACTTTTCGTCAACAATTTAAAACACTTTGATTTTTCAAGGGAATTAAGTAAAAATTCGGGACAGCACATGTGATGTATGCGAAAAAAAATTCAATAATAAATGCTTTTTATTATGTTTAGATATTTGACAGTGGTACATTGATTGAAGATACTCAGATGATGCTAATGGAATGTTACTATTTCATCAAATGACCTAACCTGATATAATAAGATATTTATTGGCGTTTATGGGAAATAGTTTGACCGTTAGGTTCAATGTAAGATAATAAAATTATTGCATTTCGTGTATTTTTAGTAAGGCTAATAAGAATCTTGCAATTTTATGTGGTTGTTTATTATATTTAGGTGGGTTGTTGAGATGGGGTCGATGCGTTATAAATATGTAGGAGCCAACACTATGAAATAATAAGATAGGGCCAGTACGTACTTATCCACATTCCACACCCTGTGAAATAATGTTCATGTGTTCCGGTCTTGTAGGACGTGTAAATGTCCCCTAATATTAGAAGGGTCCTTGAGTTCGAGGGCAATAATTCCTAGGTCTAGAAATATGCATGGGCACCCATTTTAATTTAATTTTGTTAAAATTAATCACGTGAAAATTCAAGGTTCTAGAAAACGTTAGATGTTAATTGGGCGGAGAGTGCCTTTCTGAAAGTTAGCCGAAAAATAAATTGAATTCATGAATTAATAGTGAAATAACATAGAATTAATCAAAAATTGGTCGGGAATATCATAATTTTTGTGAATTTTAAGTTCAAATATTTCACCTATTCAGATTTTGGAATTTTAAAATAATTAAAAGTCAAGAAATGACATGTCTAATACTATTATACTAAGGTTAATCAGCCAAAAATAATATTTTCCATCTATTTCCATGAGTAATCGAGTATGCATACTTCTCAATGGAATAGTTTAAACTCAAAAGCAAACTAATTAATTTTTTTAGGCCGGATCAGTTTGTAATTCAGATTATATAAATTTGAAATTTAGATCAATTCAAATAATTAAACTTGTTTGCATTTACATTTACATTTACTCATCTCTAACCAATCAATTTTATTTTGCAATCCACAAGATATTCTCAAAAAAACTTATGCCATCCAAGAGAAAAAATTTGCAATTATTTATTTCACTAAATTATAGAATGCATTATATGGCAATTTCAGGAGTCCTGTTTTTGCAAATTAAGTAGAAGATACATCATGATCTTGCAGCTGTGAATTTGTAGGCAAAGGCAACATTTTAACTTTAAAGCCAATTTTGTCTCTGAAAATAGTAAATTACACATTTCCATAATTCTTGATCTACTGGCATATTTAATATTTTCATGTTCACTGGACTCACTCAGATTAACTATTACATAAATAGATGATACTGGAAGAGTCGAGTGTGCACAATATTTCAGATGATACATTTTTCTGGTAAAAGAACTGAAGAGACATTCAAGGTTATCATGTGAGTCGACTACTTGTACATGATAATCAAGTTCACGGGCAGCGACTAGATGGAGGGACAAACAAACAATTCCATTACCTTTCTCATTCGTTGATCTTGGTCTAATCTTCTGCACCATTTCCACCATCTTCATCCGTTAATTGCTTTTGGTTTTCCTTTTCTTGTTCCTCTGAAAATAACCAAAACAACGTCAAAGAGAAGTCTTTTTTCAATTTCTTTCGACGTGTTCAACTACTAATGCAACAAGTAGAGAAAATTCACTGCTCCCATGTCATCAAAATAAACAACTATCCAGCGAGGAAACCATGATTGATATCGCCTTACCCATAAGTTTATATATCGCTTTCTGCGTGCGCCTCTCTAGCTTGTCAAGCTTCTTCTGCACATCCCTCCTGAGGTCCCAGTTTGGTTTCTTTGGAGCAATATTTACAAATGGGTCCTAAACATTTCCCCAAATTAAACATGAGATAACAGTCAGCACCCCCTCACAACAAAAATAAATGGACAATACAGATGAAATATTTGAGCATGAGAAAATATGATATCAAAACCAACCACACCTCCTTTTCCTCAGAAGGCGGAGGTACTGCGGTAATGGGATCTTCAAACTTCGGTAGCACTGGCGGTGCAAGCTTGCCTTCCTGGAGGTGCTCATCGTGTGGAACATAATTTCGAAATTTCATGTTGAGTTTACTGCCACACAATCGATGGGTTATAAAAAGACCAGGACATATAATTTTGAATTTCTCAGCATATAATGGAAACACCATCAAATTCAATTTTCTCTGCCAACATAAGTGTACAAAATCCAACTATATTCGTAGTCGTACATACTCCATTAAGTTTGAAACAAATGATTAAGCACCTCAGGAAATATAGCAATCTGTCACTGGTCACAGAACCAAATATATTTCTTACACATCCATGATTATGCCCTTGCTATAAATGCATTCATAGTAACCCAAGCCATGTCCTACTTTGAGTGTTCCTAAATAAGTGCCCATTTTCCTTCAGATGATGTGAATGATGCATGCATTAACCATGATATCCTTGAAAGGGTTACATACTACCGCATGAAGGTGTGGTGAGAAAGTGGAACACTAAATTCCACTAATACTTAATTTTTGAAACAAAAAGAAAATGATGCAGCACAGAAGAGAAGGTTGAAATGAACAGCATTCTGTATCTTCTACAATATTCCAAAGACAACAAGGATAAGCATTACCTTCTACAACAATCTGTATACACAAGTACGGACGAATAGGAAGAACAGATCAAATATACTCACTTCTCTTCACCATTTCCATCCTCCCCATTTGCCTTCTCCTCAGCTTGAGTGGAATCCTCTTCTGGGGCGTTAAGAAGTTCCTGAGCAGCTTTAAGCGCTCTCAGCCTCTCCTTGCGAGCTGCTGCAGCTACTTCAATGGAGTCTTCTTCAGAAGCCATCCCTTTAACTCTATAAAACCAGACAATTCTTCAACGCCGGATAAAAAAATATACACGATTACTTTCAAACAAAACCAGTGTTCTAATTATCCCGATTTCTCCCCGAGAACTAAGTAAAATCGAGTTGGTCGAGTTTTGGACCAAGTTTTAGAATCATTTTCATTGGTTCAGTTTTACTGAGTTTTCAATTGGTCAAATATAGTAAAAGTTGGTCACTTTTATTTTTATTTTTTACTATTCTATGATTTGTGCTTTTTTTAACTTAACTTATTTGAAAGTATCTTATTTTACTAAAATACTGTCATTTTTGTCTTCCACGTTAATTATATGTATATATATAACATTTATTTGATACAATTCGAGTTTTTCTAATTTCTCCCCCGAATTATCATCTCTTTATTTTTCACCTCGCCGAGTTTTCCCAATCCCAGGTTTTAGAACACTGATCCAAACATTTCTAAGAAACTGGGAAATTCTTAATACCCACCAAATTGCATCACATTATAGCAAGAACTGAAGAACTATTGAGGATATACAATTATAAATTCAATCCAAAACATTGAAGATATTAATAAAAACTCGATGCCCATCATCCCAAAATTCAAAACAAAACTAACTAAATTACTGGTAATTTAGTAACAAACACACTAATTATACACACAAAAAACATGATATAGATAGAAATATGAACTTGCCTTCGGAGCTATAGAGATGCGAAGCAGAGAGTCGGAGAGAAATTGTAAATTTTGTGAAAGACCGTCTAAAACCCTAATGGAGAGTTCTGGATTGGAATTTGGGGATGGCGACTGGAAATGAAAAATTAGTGGCGCGAGTGAGTCAGAGCGAACCGTTTTATCCGGTCCGACCAGGGCCCAATTATGGCTTTATACGGGCCTTCCCTGTCAGCCCAACTCCTAACAAATCCTTCAACCCAAGGCCTTGTTAGGTTAGGCCCATAGCTATTTTCTGTTTAAAATTAAGTTATTAAAGGAAGTTTTTGGACAAATGGTTAATTAACATCTCGTAAGTGTCATTTACTCCTCTAAAAGTCAGTCGCGTGCTTCTTCTTTTTTTAGTCAATCGGTCAAATGTCTAAAATGACTGAACAGTTTGGCTTATTCAGGACATTACTAATGAAAAATAGAGGACAGTTTAGTAAAAAGCAAGTAAAGGTGTTGTGTTGTGTTACCAAGTATATAATCATTCTCTAAAACAGTTCATAGTCAAACAACATAAGTCAAAATCAAAGCATTGCTAAAAAACAATTAAATAATTTATGATAACATCAATGATTGTCTTGTGTCATTATACATGTAGACAAAATCAAAACATTTAGCACATAAGTTATTATAAAAATCTAAAGTGAAAATGGTGTAAACTATACATTATTAGGTGGATAAAATAGATGATCAAAATTAATCAAGTGTTAATAGTGATTCAAAAAAATCAAGTGTTAATAAATGAATATGTACTATATAAATGTTGTGAAAAATGTTTAATAAATGATGCACTCCCCTATAAATTATGTTTCAAATACAAACCTACAAATCATCAATTAAACCTATATTTTATTCTTATTTTATTATACAAATAATTCAACTAAATATACAAAGAGCATATTAGTCAATATATTAAATAATTTCAACTAAAATAATTATTTTTAATCTATTGAAATACGTTTTATTTTTTTGAAATATGTTTCATTTTTTTAGCATTTGTAACGATGTTCTGGTTGAAACGAGGGGAGACGTGTAATGAGGATCCGGGTTCTATACTATAAGTAATGGGTGAACCTTGTTGGGAGAGAGGTGTAACGAAGGTCTTGAGTCAAAAGACCAAAATAAAATCTCCACCTAAATGACCTATCATGTGGTCCAAATTTGGTTTGTAGGTTTATATTTGAAGCATATGTTTGTAGTTGATTGCTTCTCGTCTTTTTTAATAATACATTATTTTTCCTAAATACCCTTAAACCCACGTTCTTACTCAAATATTCTGATGAGCCTCGAACTCTAGTCGAGAACAAGAAGCAAGCAAAGCCAACCACGTACTCAAGCTCAATATATAATTCCTAATATAATGTACAAAAATATACATGTAGTTTTACATTTTGGATGTATTATTTTTTATTGTATTAAACTCTGTAACAGACTTGGTCCAGATTTCTCTATTAAGTTCTCTCGCAAAGGAGCAATGGTGCATCACATGTGCTTGTCCGTCATGCTTTAATTAATCTAGATTGAGATTCAGGTAGAGGTTTTGCCCCAGCAGTCCTTGATGTAATCATCTCTCGCGAGTGGTAGATATGATTTCTATAAAATTAAATATAATTAGATGGAAGTAGCGTTACTCAAACAATTATATTCCAAAGCAAAAGAGGAAAACACAAATTTAAATGGTTAAAAATAGGAAAAGAGAAGATAATAATTAAGGGAAGAGAAAAGCCCAACGCAAGGTTGTGAATTGTGAATGTCAGGCCTAAAACTGAGGAACATGGGAGCTTCCATGTACAGCAAGCCCTACACGTGGGTCCGATCAATCTCCATCTCCATCGCCACCACCACCACAAACCTTAGCTCCTCTCGCACGACACTACCCAGATCTTCTCTCCCCCTCGTCTCTATATCTAATAGGATCTCCCATCTCTCCCCTTCCTCCTCCAACCCCGTCGTCGCTGTCTCTGCCACGAATCTAGGGTTTCGCGGCAGATGCTTCGCATTCTCCAGTAGCGCCGACAGGGAAGGAGAAGCAGCGGCGGCGTCGGCGGGTGGCGTCGGCTCTGATATGGGCTCCGAGCACAACGACACTGCCCAGAACGATTTGGACCGTTTCAATTCACTTCCGTCGACGAAGAATCAACAACAGAAACACTCTTCCTCTAAATTGCTCACCTTGCCGACCATATTGACGCTTGGCCGAGTCGCCGCCGTGCCGATTCTTATTGGGAGTATGTTTCGATCTGTGTTTGCGTTTTCGTGTGTTGTTTGAATGATCTGGTTGGGTCTGTTTGTGGTCGCTGTTTGGTAATTGAGTTCGATCAATTTAGACGATGGTGATTGCCCTTTCTTCGAAAATGTAATTTGTTCCAGCTTTCTTGGATATCCTGTTTGCAAAATTTGATTTTGATGTCTCTTTTTGTTCTGTGAGGATAATTTTTTTGTTTGTTTGTATTTTGGTGTGAATATTATGGTTGTGGTGTGTTATGATCTTTGAATTGATGCCTTTGTTTTTGTTGGAGTTTTCAATTGTGTACTGCCTTTCCCTACATTCTAATTTTTATATTGGGAAATTTTGCTCACTGGTGTATCTTCTGGCATGTGAAATTCAATTTATGTGCTAAATTGAATTGATAGCTTCTAATGAAGTTTCTGTCACCAGCCTTTTATGTAGAGAGTTGGTGGGGAACAACTGCAACAACTAGCATTTTCATTGCTGCAGCAATTACAGATTGGCTAGATGGGTACCTTGCTCGGAAGGTAAGCACTTGCCATGCATTTCATGGTAACCTTTTGTTTCATTTTGGAAATTAATGGGTTTGTCTTTAAAGTCTAAAATGTTGCCTTGCAGATGCGACAAGGCTCTGCCTTTGGTGCCTTTTTAGATCCAGTAGCTGATAAGGTATGGGGGTTGTTCTTCAAGTTGTGATAGTAATGCCAAGTAACTTGCTCTGCTAGACTTAGGAGAGCACTATGTCCAGAGTGCTTCTAATTGTCTGTGATTGTTACTCATTGCAGCTTATGGTTGCTACCACGTTGGTATTACTTTGCACCAAACCTTTGGATGTTGATATTCTTGCACAGGCACCATGGCTACTGACTGTACCTTCGGTTGCCATCATCGGCAGAGAGGTTAGTATATATAAGTTATCATTGGTCTTCTGGCGTTGAAACATATTTTGGTAATCCCCTAAATTTATCTCAGTTTGCACTTTTCTGGTCATTTCTATTAAATATTGCAATACATGAGCTTCTTTTGATGATTTAGTCCCTCAACATTTTGATTAGCTCCTAATAGCTAGCTACTATATTTAGGGGAGATAACAATTTTATAAATTATAGATTTTTTTGCATGCTGTAATTAACATTTTGGTACATATCCGGTCCCTATCTCTTCTAACATTGCTTGTCCTATCGTGAAATTTATGGTTTGGCTTCTTCATTATCTTACACATTCATCTGGAAGGTGATTTATGTTTCTTGTAGAATTATAAAATGTATAATTTACGTCACCATTGGCATGCACACACACTCAGAAAGATCCTAAAGCAAATGCCTTATTTATTATTATTATTTATGAATATATCAGATGCAAACTGAATCGTTGGATAGTTATGCAGACGGCTATTCTTATGTTGCCACTCTTCCCCACTAGCTGTTTCTCAGAATTGCTAAAGAGCAATGTTATGGATGAATCAGTTAGTTTTTTGGTTTAATTTTTTTTTAGTTCTTTGACCATGCATCTTTTACCAAAACCTTCTGGTTCTGTATTATGAAATCCTAAAATTCATGTATATGTGAAAAGTATTCAGTGTTAAGGAGATGATGGCAAGTGTAACTGTTAGAAATCATGGCAAGTGTAACGGGTAGAGATCATGCAGAAAAAGCTTTTTCTTATTTTCGGCTCCCACCATTTCTTTATGCAGAACAGCTTCATTGGGTTTCAATTTGCACATATGTCTAGGAAACATTTAAATTAATCTATAACTTGTTCTTCTGTGACTCTGTCTAACAATCAAACTGGCAGATCTTGTCATATATCAGTTGACTATTGTGCTGTATGTATGCTGCTCTCATTTGAGTTTGATAATTTAAATGCTTTCTATTGTTTCCTTGCGCCCTCTTTAGGCAACTTAATGTCATTACGCAATTTTAGTATAGCTGGTGCACTATTGAAAAATGATTTTGTAACTTGTTTGTAGATAACAATGTCTGCTGTTAGGGAATGGGCTGCATCTCAGAACACTACACTTTTGGAGGTTAGTTCTCCATCATATGCACATCCCGGAAATTTTATAATACTGTGTTTCTGTTCCAAATCTGTCTAAAAAACCTTTTAGCTGGCACTAATGTCATATGGAACGATACACACAGGCAGTTGCTGTTAATAGTTTGGGAAAGTGGAAAACGGCCACCCAGATGATTGCACTAACTATCCTCCTAGCTACCCGAGGTGGCAGGTAGAATGATCCTTCCTTCAATTTTGTGCCATCATCATATCCAATTTTTTTAGATGGCGCGAAGACTCAAGTGATATTCTTCATTTTTGTTTCAATATGCCTAATCATTCTTTTTCTTCCATTTCCCTTTTGAATGATGCAGTCTAGGGGGATCAGGCTACCTAGTAACTTTTGGTGTTGGGCTGCTTTATATCTCAGCATGGCTTGCGGTATGGTCACTAGTTGTATATATGAAGAAGATATGGAAAGTATTGCTGAAGTAGTGTATCTCTTTTATATACATACGAGCGCATCATATGAGCTATATATGGTCGTGGAACTTCTAGTTAAGCGACACTGCTCTGAACAATGATCTTATGGTCTGGGTAAGATTCTTTAGATGAGCGATAAAGAGGAAAGCTGTTTTCTTCAAGTTAGCGAAGTATTTATTACATGCTGTTGTTGACATTGTCTTGGAGGTGCAAGGGAAGTCCTCCCTTGTTATCATTTCCAAATTTCCATTATTAGTCTCAAAGATCACATGGGTTTGGTTCGGATGCTGATTTGCAGTTGGTGTATCTTTCAAGCTAATAGTTGAACCCTAACTCAAATATTTGTATGTGATTCTATGGTTGTAATCAGTACCTCGGTGGAGACAAAGAGATTATGTAATTGATCTCAGGAAATGTAAACTAAAGGCAAAATAATTAAATGAATGATTCTGGATTGGTTCCATCTCTTCCGTTCTTTTGCCAAAATTCATATCAATAATGTATGATTTTTTTACTGCAATGTTTGGTTGTATTTATGTTCAAAATGTAGGAAATATATCCTTATGTTAGTTCCCCAACATACATGTTTACTTGGAATAGCATGTTAAATAAAATCAGATGAAATATTGAACTTTTTGATGATTAAATGCAAGAAAAGCTCTTGCTAAAATAAGGTTACGCAAGAAATTTTAAATAGCTTTTCAAAGCAATTTTATTTTCTGAACTGCAGAAACACAAGTTCATGGCTACTTCACATAGACAGGTTCATGCTCCTTGGAATATGGAACTCTGGAGTTTCAGAGGTTGAAATCAAGGTTGCGCCTACACAAGAAACATGATTGGTATAGGAATTAGCTGCTATATCCGATTATGATATCACATTTAAATACCAAGACCGAACAAAAACAACATTTAGGGTACTAAAATTCAAATTAATATTATATGTATACATATATTATTTTCTAAAGGAAATTTGTCATGCTAGGATTACCAAGAAGCGTCTCTTGTAGCCTTCCAAAAGCTCCGCTGGGTCACGCCTGGTTTGGTTGAAAGCCTCAATTTTGTTCATAGCCTACGAATCACAATATAACTTAGGTCACACGTATGTTGCACTTGCCCCATAATCAAACTGAAATTTAACAATTATATTATGTGCGATTAATTACACTTGGTTAAAAATTATATCAGTACCTCGATCCATGCGGCCAGTTTTGGCCTCCCAGCAGTAATGTCGAACTTCTTTACCTCTGATAAATAGAGGTGGTATCGTTCGATGAACGGGGCATATGCTATATCCACCTGGAGGTTTCGATAATGAAATCCTTAGCTCGTATATTGAAATGTAGTTGATGTTATATTATTCTTGCATCAAAAATCTTGAATGACCGAGATAGGCTAAGTTCATGATAAAATACATTGGTGCAAGTAAATCTGCCTGTCAAATCTCGCCTACTATGATACCAAAGCTAGAAATCCCATACATATATTTGCTTACCAGGCTGAACTCCCCAAGGAAGAAAGGCCCATCATCGAATTTAGATAGAGCAGTTTCAATGTCATCGAAAGCAGATGCAGCTGCAATATACCAGAATGGTTACAACCATACATTTTGTAAGGAAACAACATGAGCAATAATTTCCAACTCACCAGCATCATTTCCTTCCTCGAGCTTGAATGAAGACATCACAGCTTTGCTGAAGGAGTCAGTGTATGTGAGCATCTCCTCTGCAAACGCTTTCTTGGCAGGATCCTACATAGACTTCATCTTATCAGCATTTATTCACATTATAGAGCTAAACATCAGTTAACAAGTCATTTCGAAGAATCTTACATTGGGGAAGAGTGATGGTCCTTCAAAGTGAGTATCAATATATTTAATCAAATCAAGACTCTCTCCTTTCACTTCTCCATTGTGTTCAAGTGCTGGAACCTGTAGTGCAACAGAAGATTGCGAATAAAAAAAGGAAAAACAGCAAAACTATTTATCAATTAAATCAAGCACATATCCATTTGTTTACTTTAATATGAGATTTTGACATGTAAGTTTGAAGGACTGTAAAACACAACAGGGTCTTGTATTTGCAAGTGATGAAAACTGAAAGTGTCCATAAGAAATCCAGCATCTGAAATGAGTTCATTTGTGTTCAATACGTAATGTAATTTCATATACCCAGTAAGTGTCTTGTATCACTAGCGTTCTTAAAAGTTCATTACAATTTTCTCTGCATATTGTATAGTGGTTTTTTCAGATATTACTTCAGAGAAAAAGTAAAACACATTGCAGGCTATAGCTTTTCTCTTCACCTTATTAGTTGGATACACCTTCTCCTTGTACCAAGTAGGCCGGTCTCGCAGATTAATAGGAACCAATTCAATCTTGTCCTGCAACCCCTGTTCCACACAACAAACCAATGCCTCAACACTCACCGTATCCAATTCATCAATTAGAAGGAACACACTCTTGCAATCACCACAACTAGAACTGATCAATTGGGCATAGTTTAGTATTTTTCTTGAAAGATCCAAATTTGAGCTGTGTTGCTCATGTTTTAGAAAGAGAGGTCTATATCAATCATGCCTTGCAAAGCTTATTTTCCCTTATCCTGTCCAAGTTCCTTTGAAAGCATAGTTTATTAACAGTTGCTGAACCAACCTTACAATTCCGAGTAATCCAAGCACGCTGCGCAAATGGACATGTGTAAGATATATACAACCTGAAACAACAATAAAATCCAAACATTCCCCATGGTCAGTTTTTCATAAAAAAATGAATAATAAGTTCTCAGGGGCATAGAATCAAACACATAGAGTGCATAAAAGGAACTGAAACTTGATTGAACCTTGTTGTTCCATCGAACACAGCGGGCGGTTCTGACGTAGAAGTAAGAGCTGGTGGAAGAACCTCTTGTACACTTCTGCACAAAAACAAAAGAAACATCAACAAATTACCAACAGAAGAAAGAGTGAAACCTCTGTTTGGCTGCCGAGAAAATCTCATTTTTGGAAACACGACAGATCAATTCTCGGGTTTCCTTAAAATGGGATAAACGAGAAAAACCCACATCAGCTAATCATCAAATTACGCACAATTCAACTCATACGACCCAAATTTTGGGGAAAAATGAATTTTTTTCAAAAGGGAACCTCCATTTCCAGGCGTTTTCTCGGGGAACAAACAAAAGATGGAGAATCGATAACTCACCCAGTGGCCATTGTAGCTCTGGGTTTGCTCCTGAAGAAGGGACGAGGACGAGGAAGCGATTGAATTCGAATTGCTGCTGGAAGAGAGGATGCGAGTGAGGAATTTATAGCGAATTTGGTGGGAAGGGTCGACGAGGACGAAGACGACGACGTCATGGGTGACGAAGGAAAGTTGTAGGTTAGTAGCTTCAGTGTCGAAACGGAAGTGACGGCCATTATTGATGGATCGATTCGTGTTCGCTTGATAGCTCCTTCTCAGAGTCAGAGACACTTTGGTTCTTCAACACCCACGTAATGTTGTTTGAGAAATCTATCGGTCAACGTTTCACGCGTGTGGTTCGCACGTTCCTATCTTTGGTAATTCCTCTAATCAATTCTTTTACCAACATTTTTTTAAGGGAAAATGCAAAATATTATTAAATTATAGGGATAATAACACTTTGTTACACCTAATTATGGTGAAATGACAGTAGTTTTCTCTCTTTTTTAGTACACTGACAATTTTTTTGTGACAACGCACCTCTAAAATGCCTAAAATACTTAAACTACCCCTAGTTGAACCAATTCAATTTGAACAATCTCTAGTTCAACCAAGTCAATTGAACCGGTTCAAATGAAAACTCATAATTAAACTGGTTTAAATCTCTCATCTCGATCTAATTGGATGGTGGTCGGACCGGTTTGGACCGTTAATTGTTTTCAATTGGACAAGATCCAATTCTTATTTCTTAAACCAGGGGTATTTTAGTCATTTTAGCATAGGTTGTCACAAAAAAATTGTCAGGGTACTAAAAAAGATAAAAAAATTAGCTAGGGAATGAGACTGTCATTTCGCCATAGTTAGGTGTAACAAAGTGTCATTATCCCTAAATTATAAAACAAACTAATCCGACATTACATCGGACATCAAAGACACAAGATGGTGGGACAGACTTCACACCATGATCATAGCTAGTGTTAGTTGAAACATGTATGGCTAAGTCATGAGCCATGAAATCACAAGAACAACTAGCAAAACAAAAGATAGCGCAACGACATGCCTCTTGCAACCTCGCGGCCTCCACCTCGAATGGGTTGA
>JAYMTP010001348.1:0-24609 GCA_036897365.1 Geranium brycei | reverse complement strand
CGAGGATCGACGTTGTCGGCCAACACCGACAGAGATCTCCGGCAAGAATGTCGAGAGAAAACCCGTCCCCACCTCGCGACTCCGAACAAAACCAACAGGTCCGACGGCTCCCTCACAGCCGCTGAAGCCCGCCACAGCCACCGAGTGCACCACCGCACCGAGATCTCAACAGCCCCGTCCTCGACATCCGCGGAGCCACACCAAGCCCCTCAGTCGAAGTAACAGATACGGGAGGGAGAAAAGAGTGGCACGTCGCGAGCCCAACCAAAACCGACCCCGAAACCGCCAGATCTGGAAGAGGAAGCCAGATCTGGGTTTAGAGGTTTTTCCCTCTAGATTCGAGTTTTTCTACTCTCAGACCTGCACACGATGGTCGCCGAGGCACCCTAGATGGGGTTGGTACCGCTGGCGACCCAAAGGAGAGGAAGGAAAGGATTGTCTGCAAGAGAGAGAGAGAGAGAGAGAGATCTACCTTATATTATTAAAGAACAACAATTCAGGTCCCATCAAAGTTCATTTTCCTTGTTTTCTCAATCTAGAGAACAAAGAAAGGGCTAATTCACAACCCAACAAGCTTTCAAACACTTAACCCAATTATAATCATATAATCAAGAAAACATATGCATTGGCCAATATACTCAAGCAGCTAGTAGTAACAATTTAGAAGTACCTGCTTGGGTAAAGCAACCGATCCACCATAGTCACCACGAGCACAGCTCTGTGCAAATTGAAGAGCGACCTTACCGCCCATGGAGTGGCCGATGACAACTTCCGGCCAGTCCCAACCCTCAGACTTCACAAGATCAGCCAAATCCTTGGCAGCGTGCACCAGGTCATGAGGTGGACCAAGGTCCTCTACCTCAGCTGACTTCCCATGGTTCCTTAGATCCACCAGAACCATCCTCATCTCTGCGTAATCAAGTAAATCCAGATTAAAATCATTTTTCCTGGCAGCCAAACAGAAGTCCGTAGGGGTAACAGTACCTGGTGACGAGGATTTAGAGAGAGTGGACGACAAGTTACGAGCGAAAGATCTCCAGTTACGAGCAGATCCGAGGAGGCCATGGAGAACAAGTGCTGTGGAATTGTAAGGCTTTTCAGCGGAAGATCGGACCTCTTCGTAAGCTAGGGTTCCGAGAGACCTCGCGGCCGGAGGGAGAAAATTGATCGGCGAGCTCAGGAATCGATTCAGTAGTTGAATACCTGATCTGTTCCTCATACTTGAAGATTTCTTTGCCTTCAGAGCTCAAGATGTTTTCAGTTTATCGATTCCGCAGACTCTCTGCGACTGCGTTGATCAAATGTTGAGGAAGAACGGAAACGACGACGTATCGAAGAAGGAAAATGTAAAAAAGATGACAGCTGTGGGATTTGAACCCACGCCCTTTCGGACCAGAGCCTAAATCTGGCGCCTTAGACCACTCGGCCAAACTGTCACTTGCCATTGCTTTCTCTAGTTTTACTTAAGACTCATGTTGCTATAAGCCATGAGATAATAATATGCATTCAGATTAAGATGTATTAGTTATAAATAAAACTGCCCAATAACAATTAACAAGCAGTTTTCAACACATGATTTATGTTGCTCGCGTCCATTTTTTCAAGATTTAATACCATAATTTAGACTTGTGAGTGTATAAATCTTGAGAAAGATTTTTTTTCGTATGATTACTTATCTTTTAACACGTAGGTTATCTTTTGCTCTAGCTCCCAACCGACTTCAAGTGAAACAATACAACTTTAAATTGGACCAACTATTTTCTTGTTGTTTTTTTTTGTATTAACAGTGTATTTGAATCATGGTTTAGGCTCAACACTAAATACAACATTAGATGTTTGAAAAAGAAACATAAAAACATGAAGATGTTGTCCGTTGTCTCAAACCCAAGTCATTTAGGACCCTAATTCAAACAATTTAGTTTGACAAGCTTTGGTCTCAACTTAACTTGATTAAATTCTACCTTCAACATACATAATTTGCTTTTACTTTTATGGCACTGGACATTTCTTTTGTTGGTGAAAAATTTATATGAATCAATGGCCATGTTCATTGCCATTTTCTTCAAGAGAAAGATCGATGTGATGAGAAAAACATAACAAACACCAACAAAAATAACCCAATGATCACCAAAAGGAATAGCCAATTACTAGGCTCTCTATATGTTGCCTCATAAGGATCAGCACCCCAATCCAATGCCTCTCTGTTGTACTTCCTTTCCTTGACACCCACAACTGCATTTCCTTCTTGTTCTGATAATCTTATATGAGCCAAAATATGAGGGAAAACTTTTCGCCAAGACTCTTCTCCTATCAGTAAATCCGAATGCCCGAAACCATCAACAACCACCCTTTCATGTCTGAAACCAGGTTGGTGCAACTTCATGTACTTGTTGGCCAGGAATGATGTCTCTGGAGTCACCAGCAGTGTCCGTCCACCGGAGAGATAGAGCGTTGGGAGCGCCATTCTCTCTGGATGGATCAAATACGAGTTATTTCCTTTGCTGTCCACGATGAAACCCGAGTTGCAGATCTTCCTGAGGTGAGGAAAAGCTGCCATGGGGAGCTTTGTCGTGCTCTTTCTGTTTAACCAGTTGTGCATGGCAGGGCTTACGTTTTCATGCCAGAACGTGTTTCCAAATATGCCAGAAAATACCTCACATTCTACGCCTGTGCATCGCTCGTATCTTGGTATGAGTCGAGCTATTGATTTTAGGATCCGGTGCCTTGTACTGACCTTTGATGAATCTAAAAGTGGCAGGCATGTGTTCTTGCCTAGTATTGCCATTGATATCTGCAAGTTGAATTTTTATGACCTTTGGCAGAAAATATATCAGAATATATGGTGAAGTGAAGTGAATGAAATAAAAACTCACGGGAATGAGGGGGAGCCACATTTTAAGTCTGCTCCAAGCACAAAGCTTAAAGAACATTGAGGAGTTGGTGCAAGACAAAGAGGCCAGATGGGTGGCAGAGACATGCCCTCCCAGAAGAGCTACATGAATGGCTAAGCCTCCTACGCAGTGTGCAATAACATGAACCTTTGTTGACATCCCATGAAGGTCAAGGATCTTATTGATTACTGTGCAAAGAAGAAATACGGGGAAATGTTACATAAAGATGACTAGGAAGGAAAGATTCTAAACCTTTTTCTTTATCAGCAAAAGGATAGATTTTATTGATGAAGCTAGCAAGATTTTTCAAGAAGGATAAAAACGGATAGATACATCAACAAAGCTAGAAGAAAAAAAACGAGAAATTAGAAAAAAGAGAAGAGAAAAGCCAAAAATCTCAATGTTTTGATTTGAGCTTGTTGAGATTCTCTGTCTCGATGTTTTCGAAAGTCTGGATCATCTCAGAGTCGGTCGCCGAACTTGTAAAGCCAAGAGATTTACAGAGGTCCTAGCCTTGAATAGCTATGTTCCGAGGATTGGGTTGCGATGGAAATCTATGCACCCCAAATGAACACGGCTGAGAGGAAGATACCATAAGCTCTTTGGGGGAATATCGTCCGACGGTCCCGGAGGCACTAAAACGGCTTGAGGAAAGATTCTAAACCATGTTTGAATTTGTTGGTAATGTTTGCATACCTGAAGGAATATCAAATTGTCCGATATCTTCGATTGTGAAGTTGTTTGAAGGATTCTGAGGATGTAATCTTGGTTGAATCAGCCATGTTTCACGCCCTTCGTCCAATAAAGTTCTGACCAAATCATTTGGTTCTGTTGGCAGATAAAAACTCTCAGTAGAGTGCCCATTAAGAAGGAGAACTGGATATGGTTGTTTGTCTTGTTTAACTGTCAATGGCTTTTGGTTGCACTTCCACTGCCTGCAACTGATGACACACCCATCTCCTGCACGACACAACGAGGCGTTAGATATGTAATGAAGTACATAAGTGCCAGACTGAGCTGTATAAGTAATAATACCTGTTCTAATTTCATGAAGTACGCTGTTCGGGTAAGGTTCAGCAGAAGAATTGGATGGTGTGAAGTTTTTGTGGCTTCCTCTTGGCATTTGCATGATATACGTTCTCAGGAAAGTTTGTGAGAGAAGACACATGAACCTCCCTTTACCGCTCCCTTCAAAGCTTATCAGAGTCTTCAGAAGTTCCACCAAAGAAACTCTTAGCTGCCCTTTCAAAATAACCATTTTATCCATTGAACTGTTCTCGCCAAGTTTTTTGAATGTTACATGCAGTGTTGTCGTCTCCTTCCATGCATGGAATGCAAAGAGATAAGGATTCATTATCTTTCTTCCCTCAAGAACATATCTGCATGAAATTTATCTGTCATTCTAAAAAACTTAATGAAGTTGAGAAAAGGATTTTAAGATTTGAACATTGTATCTACCTTGAACCAGAAGAAGCTGCAAGCAGAAGACGATAGTGCATATACTGTGTGTAAGGAGTTCTGACATCTATTTTACAGAGATTTGCTTCCCCATCTATGACCTGTAACTTATCCTTGTCAATGGCTTGCAATTCAACATATCCACCAACTTTTCCTCTTAAAAGCGGATGAGGATGGCCAAAGCCCTGATTCATTTCATCACACTCCTGATTATGATGGTACATCTTCATTTTGAGATAAGCCGTGCATGGCATACCACCCATGTGTCCTCTCATTGTTTCCTTGAAGACAACCGTTGATCCGTGGCTATTCTTTAATTTCTTACTCGTTGTGTTGCGATCAACAGGTTTAAACGCAGAATCCACACATTTTTCATTCTTGTAGCAGAGAACATCCTGCACAAGGTGCTTGCTGACATGCTCAGCTGCAGTTGCGATAGTGAGAGACGGGTTTATGCCAATGGAACAAGGGATTAAGGAAGCATCACAAACATACAGGCCTGGGTGCACTGTCTCGGGAACCGTTGGATCAAAGACCTGTCCGTTGGGATTGCAGACTCCACCTGAGAAGTCACGCGATGCGTTGCAGCCACCTAGATGATGCACTGATGTGCTTCTATACCTTGACATGAACAGAACTCCTCCCAACTTCTTAGCAAGCTTTTGAAAGGCTTCAACTTTCCGCGGTAGTAAAGGGTCAGAGGATGGAGTAAAGCATACTTTGTTCTCTCTGAATGTGATTTTTCCATCGCTCTCATCATACCCCATCACATTTAGCACCATTGCTTGGCTAAACTTCAACCCAATAATACGTTTGAGCCTATCCACAGTTCCATGAAAGAATCCATAGCCGGTTGGCCATACATAGGTTGCAATCCCTTTAAATATCATATTGCGATAAACTGTTGGAAGTACAGAACTCTTTTGCCGACAGAAAAACAAACAAAATTTCAGACAGGACCATCGCCGTAGAAAAAGTGAATACATTGCAACAATACAAGATATTTATTAAGTTGCATAAATTTATTTTTGGACGGTAAAAGTCTCTGACCTGGATTGTGAACCCCAATGAAGAAGTGTATGATGACGAAATGGATGGCCCGGGTCGTTCCTCAAATGGTATCTTTGAGAATTCTTTACTATGTAACCCGTAAGCGCCTAAGAGTGCTGGGCTTCCAGCAATATAAGCAGCATTATTCCCATTAGAGCTGAATCCAGATCCAAGCCTTTCAGAAAGTTGCAAGCCTCTCATTTGTGACTGAAAGAGTATCTTAGTTGTCCCAAAAACTCCAGCTGCAAATGAACATTCACTGTGTTAGTGTTTAAGACTACTGTTAAGCAAAATCCATTATTTTCTGCTGCCATTCTCTACCTGATATTATTACAAAATCCGAGGTTACAAAATCAATCTCATTGAAGTAAACATGCCATCTTCTTCTTCGGACATTTCTTTTTTCTCCAAAATAGTCATATGGATTTTGCACTATATACTTCACTTCACACTCTGTTTTAACAACACATCCAGCCTGTTTCATAAGAAATACCCAATAAAGTAAGAAGATAAATAGATTGAAGATCATGGAAGATTCACAAATTAAAAAGATAATTCACTTGCAGCAATTTTCTTTAATTTAAGGCACTGCCCCAATTTTCAGTTTAACGTGTCCTTCTGCATCGATGAAACATCTGATGAATCGGAGAAAGAAAGAATCATATAAAAACCAAACGTTAAGCTATAGGAAACATGCCTGGATTGCTGAAAAAAGGTAATTTTTGTCTGTAGAATTTTTGGCATTATAAGGACAACCAACAACACAATTCCCACAGGCTTTGCAGCTATCCATCTTCAGAAGCTTTGGTGAACTGGACAAAGGTCCTTCAAAATTAACACTCAGCTTCATGGAGCTCTTACAAGTTTCTTCTATATCTCCGTCAACTATTTTTTCCATGACTCTGGCAATGGGAAATTTAGTAGGAATACTCTGTATTCTCAGCATGGCTGCAGCATTTACTTGACATGTATCCCAATCGGATTCCCATTCCTTCGGCCATTTTGGATTCTTCCTAGCTCGAGGTGGGGTTGGAAGCATCACTCCAGCGTTAATGAGTGAACCTCCACCAAGACCACAGGGTACCACCGCTAGAGAATCATCATTTAAGTGAACCTGTATTTCCATTGAACAGTTTGATTTCAGATTTATGTTAATCTTTTGAAATTGAAAAATATTATGGTTACTAGTTAGTTCCCGCATTTTAAATCATTTATAGAGCTCAATAGTTAGTTACCTGCTCTACATGTGAATCTATGGATCAAATAAATAATTAGAGAGATTCACCTGATACAAAGCATCTCTGGGGCCAAAGCTGACACCTAATTGCTGGCTCTGCATCCTGAAAGCTGATAAGATTTGAACACTATTTGTAGGAAAATCCCGAGCTTCCCATCTTCGGCCTTTCTCAGTCAAACATACCTTTATTCCTGCCATTGACATCCGACAAGCAGCAACAGAACCTCCATAGCCAGAACCTACAACAACAGCATCATACCCATCTTTTTCTTCAATGGGAAATCTTCCGTTTAAGCTTGTTGATTTCTCCATTTCCTAAATATTAAAACTTTAAGAACCCATTTCTTAAACATCGACAGTCAGCATATCGCATAGACTGTTAATTGAACAGGGAAAGTATAATTTGAGTTACAGATTCTAATAACTTTATAGATGAATATTCTATTCTGCCAACACTAAGAGTTGGCAGACATTTTATCTTGTTTATAGTGTGCATAGGCTTCATTGTAGACGTATATGTTAATGCCAGTGTTTCCATACGAAGAAACCAAAGATATAAAGTTACCTAGTGTATTGCTCCTTGATAATGACTTGAAATCTTCAGGCCTAGTCAGAAGATCCAAAACATATATATATATAATATTACATGCTTAGGATAAGATATTATCATAATACGAAAAAAAACATGTCACTATAGTAGGGATAATATTTGCAGTAGATTTCCACTACTCCTTCCTGACAAATTAGGAACAAACCATGATACTATATTTTTTCCCTATAGTTCAACTGCTGATTAACAGCCTACAGATAAATATATAACCATGCAGTAAACAAGAAGTAGGATTATATACTAGAACCAAGCACATTGGATTTCGATTTCATTAATACAAATACAAATATGAGTAGAAATTATATGAAGGGTAAAAGATAGGTTTTCAACTAGCAGATAGTTGAACCGATTTCTTGAGGGCAGGCAGAAGGCTTCTCATGATTCTTTGCTCGCCAGGAGCCGTCTGATCTTTTAAGCGTCCATTTCTTATAGCTCTAAAAATTGGAGCAGAACCACTAGCTGCTGGAAAAACCAAACAATCTATGTAAACAGGGACATCAGTCTGCCCGTCACCAATTGTTATGAAACCCAACCGAGCCCCACCAGCTATTTTGTCTACCTGTTCAATGAAAATGCAGAATCGTTTACACCGTATTCAGTAATCATTTTGTGAGCAACTATGGCATTACACCAATCACATCTCATAAGGACCAAGATTGTGACCTACTCATTAAAAGAACCAAGCAACAAACAGGATGATATCATTGTATTCATACATTAAACAAATAAACAAAAAAGGCCCACCTTCAATGGGACGGGTAGTGGCAGATTAGCCCCCTGGCAAAGACTGTTTGCCCACTGTGGAAAAATGTAGGTGCAAATAAGTTAAATTCAATAGTAATAAAGAAAAAAGGAAAAAAACTGACTATTAGACAAAAACCGCCATGAAATATGCTAATTCTCAGTAGCATAGTTCAAGTTCTGTGTTATTCGGTTTACTGCACAAGATACCAACATTATCTCATGACATTGAGGAAACAGCCAATAAACTAGCAAATGCAAAGTTAAACACTAAAATCTACCAACAACAAATGGAACTATAATATTTGATTTACTGGGAAACCATTATATGTAAAACGTGTTGATGATAACGACCAGTAACTAATTAACAACCCTATATTCATGAAAATTGTGCACAAAAAGGGGCTGTTCAAGGCAGCTGTTTGCCAAAGCAAATTATCATATTTGGAACAAAAGACGGATGGAAGAGCAACTTTTTTATGTTTCCAGAACAGCCTCGCACTTTTGCATTCCCCTAAGAGGATTGAACCTCTACTCTCACTACCTGAACCATCTCTAGAGAGTTGAGCTTTATCAATCTCATACATTAGGGACAAATAATTTCCTCTGGTCTTCAAAAAGAAAAATAAACTGAAAGCAAAAGACACCTACCAAAATTTCAGTCAAATGTCAATTTTTACAGAATTATGTGTCAACCAT
Source organism: Geranium brycei (assembly GCA_036897365.1). NCBI lineage: Eukaryota > Viridiplantae > Streptophyta > Magnoliopsida > Geraniales > Geraniaceae > Geranium > Geranium brycei. Next base: position 15,923 of record JAYMTP010001348.1, on the reverse strand, counting down.
TACTGACACACAAATTCATCATAAACTATGATACCACCACATAAAAAACTAGTAACATTTACAATTACATCAAAACCACACAACACACAAGTGGATACATACAGGATCAGGATGCAAGGTAGTACCTGAAAGATCAACAGTTCAAATCTTGCAATATCAGTGTCCAGAGGCAATTTCATGGTACCCAGAGAGACTCCATCGTCATCTTCGCCGGAAGCCACAATGGCGTCATTTTCCGGCGAAGCCTTGCAAACGACCGGCGTGAGCTTCGAGTGGCAGGAAAGGTCGCTGTACTTGGGGAAGCGATGGTTACAGCTGAGGAACGTAAATGCTGCCGGAGGCGAAGAGAGCTGAGGTATCGCCTGAACAGTAGCGCAGAGTGTGGATGGCCTCAGCTTGAAGAGCTGCTTCATAGCACAGGCCATTGATTTTGCAGAGAGGATTGTAATGCGAAAAAGCGAGATAAGATAGGCTTCTTCAGTGTTTGGGCTCCAACGCATTTGATCTGCGGTCCACTAAATTCTATGTCATTCACAAAAAAAGAAATACACTTATATTTCATATTTGAAACCTAAGTTGTGGTTTAAATTTGGGGAAATGGCACCTATAAAACTTAAGTATGGATGATTTGTATGTAACTAGATCTAATTATAATTATTATAGCATTTCCAATGGTGCTCTCTATATTTAAAATAATATAGAGAATGATTTGCATTGGTATTAGGGTAGAGAGCTACTTTTTCATGCTACATATATTAATTTAATAATATTTATTACTTTTTAATAATACAAAATTTGTAGGAGAGGGAGTAAAGTAAGATCAAGTATAATAAAAAATCAAAAAGCAACATGAGAGAGAATGTGGGGAGCTCCCCACATTTTCACTCTCTCTCTCCTTCACTTTAAGGAGAGAGAAAGGAAATGTGGGGAACTCCCTATTGTAGGGAGTCATATAGAGAGCTCTATTGGAGTGCAATTTTTACATTTTCACTCCTTACAATAGCTTTTTAGCTATTGTAGAGAGCTACATTGGAGATGCTCTTATACCCTTCAAGAAAAACTGGATCTAATTATTAATTCAAAACAAAATCTAATTATTAGTTGTGACTTTTTAATTATCTAACTTGTTTTGTTGTTGATTACTCAATTTTTTTATGAATTACGAAATGGCAAAAATGTTTATGCACAGAGTCGACTCAATGAATCTAAAGGTTTAAAATAAAAGTGATTAATAAAATTGTTTTAGGCATTAGTTTTCAAATTGGGTCTCAACTATTTATATTATTTAACTATTTGAGGGTTTTTATCGTATTTGAAATTTTTTAGGTAGGCCAAAATCAATCGATTAACTTGCTTTATAGACGAGCCGACATTGCTTATGCGAAGAGAAATAAGTCATGATAAAGGTGGAACAAAACAAATCTCACTCCATCTTGTGAGAATAACTATTCGTCGTGCACGCAAAATTTTACTGAGAATATTAGAGCCATGGTAATGGTTGTGCAGCGGTGGGACCGAACTTGCGGTACTCTTCAAAGACAATGTTGTCTATGGTGAGATTCCTGCTATCTCCTATGCGTAGCCTCCAACTCGATCTTGGGAGTATATAAACTTTTGATATACGTTTTCGTTTCTTTGCTCTGTAGTGAAATTTTGGGTTCCGGTCAATTGCTGAAAATAATGAATATAAATAAACTAATATAAATTAAAGCAAAACAATATAAATTATAACAACGTATTAATTGTATAAATTATTATTTTTTGTTTTAGTAACATAAATTGTAATAAATATTAAATTACTTAAAATAATATAATTCAATAACTCATTATAATTTTAAACTTGATACTAAGGTTTTCAATTAGTTTTAAAAAAATTATCTTTTTCTATAAATTAAAACAAAACAAATATTTACATGATAAATAAAAACAATAAATATAAATAAACTGAAATTTTTTTTATCTTAATTTGTTGGTACACTGACATCATTTTGAAGCTTCTAGGGAATCTATATTGAGGGAGTTAAAACCCACAACCTCCAAGATTCAAGAGCTCCACTTTTACCACTAAATTGTTTTCGAATTCTCCGGCCAAGGGAGCGGCTGCCCCCCCCAGTAGATCTGCCCCTAAGGATAGGTGTAACAAGAGACCCAAGTTCTATATTATACCTTATAAGTGAACCATGTTGGGAGAGAAGTGTAATGCGGAAGCCATGTCCCATACTATACCCTATAATGCGTCAACGAGGTTTCGGCCTGGGCTGACTGAAATACATGTCATACTAATGGAAACACGTGTGTCTGCGTTGCCATGTGGAGTCTCTATGCTACTTCTCATGGTTCTCACCTCATTTCATATATATAGAGAGAGGTGAAATCATATGTGAACCAGCCCTCGGATACAAACCGTTAGAATTGGTGTAAACAAAATGTTCACTGAACATAATATGGAACCCAACCCCTTCGTTACACTTCTCCCCCAACATGATTAACTTATTATACTATAAAATCCGACCCCTCGTTACACCTCTCCCTCAACACGGTTCACTTATAAGGTATAGTATGAAACCCGACCCTTTCTTTACGATCGGGACCTCATCACATTAGTTGAAACCGGGTCAGCGAGGGTCTGGGCTGATTATGACATCCACTAGGCTGTTAATCAGATCGAACCCTCACTGACCCGTTTCCCTTCTCATTACAGTTGGGGACCTCGTTCTATATTTTCCCCAAGACCGATGCACACATATGTACAGTCTGGTGTAAACCCGATATAAACATGGTATACCTATAGTAGGATATTGTGAAATAGTATAAACAAATTAGACACAGAATGAACATGATATAAATTCGCTGTCATGTGTTGCGCGCCAATATAATCTTGCTAGATGAACGACTTACGGTCAGTTCAAATGTTTCACATTCCAACCTAATTCGCACTCGAATGCATCCCTATATATATGTTCAATCATCTCTTTATATCTCGTTCACCCTTTTAATTAATATTTTTCACCAACAAAAAATAAAACTATAGTATCAAATTTAAGCCAAAAACGCATGTACCAAAGGTTTAACAATGTCCCCTCGTATGCATACTGGCGTAATCAGATCAAGATAAATAATTATGTGAGAAACTGAAATAAAAACCAGACAATTTTTTATTCCAATATAAAAGCAATAGATATTTAGCACAAGAAAAAATCAAGCAAAAATAATTGTACATTACGAAAATAACAGACAAAACAAGCATTTAGTCTGGAACTAACATGAAAAGAGCAAATGCTTAAATCCAGAAAAAATTTGGATACAAAATTATATATATCTAAAAAATTCAAATTATGAATCCCAAATCTCAGGAGTAATGCAAACGAATATTGGAATGTGAAATAAATTATGCGTGAACAGGGAACAAATGTTGGAACTACTCGAGATCATGACTAGGCCTTTGACTTTGCATTGAATTTGTACATATACTGTAAACAAGAAAAAAAACAGCCAGACCAGACCTTGTACAACACCACAAGGCACAACTCCTGATGAAAGTTTTTTTACAAAGCAAGAGCTGCCCGTTTGCATTTCCTAGAGACTCTGCCCCAAGTTATATTGGATTGGACTCTACTAAGAGCAAGCTTCGAGCTTCGGGAGGAGGCTCCGCCAAGCTTCTGCCATACTATTTGCCAGTCGTGCCTGCCCTTTGGCAAATTCGTGGAACGCGATTCCCATGTCTATGGTTTTCTGTTCCTGGAATCGGACCATCTCCTCATTCATGAGTCGTACAATCGTTTCAAACTTTCTCGCTGCCTCCTCACTCTCTGCCTTCAACTGCATGCACCACAAAATCCAAAATCAGTTCATTTGTGCAATATATTTCTAATGTTGATTCACGAATGTTTGATGCAATGCTACTTTACCTCTTTATATTCGTTCTCAGCTTCCCCCACCTTATCCGATCGCATTAACATGAGTTTATCACTGCAATCCAATGGACATGAGCAAGTTAGTAATTGTGAAAACCTCGGGCCCATACATCCAGAAACTTGGGTCAAGTGAGGTAAATTTCCGATAACTTAACACACCGTGCATAAAAATGGTCTAATTTTAGCATTAACTGTTCAAGTATAATTCTTGTCTGTGTGTGATGATAGGATGTTTAAGTATAAACAGACCAGTCTAGTACCATGTAGAGAAGAGAAAGGACAATATAAATGTTTGATGAGAAACATACAGATTAATCTCTTTCAACTTCATTGTTTCAGCGAGTTCACACTGATGCCTGAAGGCATTGGCTCTCTCTGCTATGGTGGCCTATTAACACAGAAGCAAAGTATTCAGATTCCCCAACAGGTGAGGAAAGCATTGTTAACCATTATTATCCATGTCGATTATATACGTTAGCAATCATAACAAAGCTGAGCTGCTCAGTTCCTTGCGGTCATACATATTTCCAAATTTGGATCAAATGGAAGAATCTTAAGTCACCTTAATAGATTGCACAGCACGAACATAGTCCTTTAAGGGTTCTTCAAAGTTCATTAGAAGTTGATGAGCCTGCATATGATACAAGCATACTTATGAAATAATAGCAATACATACCCTACACCACATCATGCGGGCGCAAACAACCTGAAACTACAAGGGTGCACCAAGCACAAACCCTATGCTTGTGATAGGATTTGTCTAATCAAGGGTTCTCAAATAAGTGTATACCTCCTTTTGTAGCTTCAATGATAATATCTCTGCTTTTGCCCCAACCTCAGAAAATGCTTTCCCAAGAGCATTTCCTTCACAAGTACCTAGGAGCTTGGCTGCCTTCCCAAACTCTGACAGTGACTGCCCCAATTCTGCATAGATAATGACAACAATCACAATTTATGCCAGTAACCGCATTACAATGAGAAGATATTAATGACCGGTGAAGATATCAAAGTGTTAATGTTAAGCGGCACAGAATTTCATTACCTCTGTGCCTCTTTACAAGCCGGAATGCCTGCTTCTGAGCTTCTGCCAAGTGGTTTTCAAGCTCAAAAATATAGTGTTTCAGCTTCTCATATTCAGGATTTGATTCTTCCACTGGCTTCTCTTTTCCAAGAACAACATCACTCACTTTTGATTGCACATCCTGTTAAAAATTTAACCATGTTGTAAACCTTCTTTCCAAATGGACTATATTCATTTTTTAGCTTCAATCAATTTAATAGGCATAAAAAACAACACAATTACGACACATGACAAAAAAACACCAATTTTGGAGCAGTTAAAAACAATGACAGATGGCCGGAACCAGAACAAAATGAATTGTATGGACTATCCAGGATAGCAACTGGTAGTTAACTATCTATAGGAGGCAAGTGATGGATATACACAGAAGTACTCCTCTATGTGCTCTAACACTCTTAGCGAACTCCCAAAACTATTTATAAAGGCCTTGAGGAATCTATTTATCAGAAACTTATTGAAGCATTTTAGAAGTGCAGTTCATCATCAAGCCATCCAAATAATTATCTCACCTTGAAAATCTGCATTAAATCAGATGGTTTCTTCTTGAAAATGCCAGTCTCATAAGATCTTAACCGCTCCATAGTCTGAAATCATAATACAAAATATAATAACAGAATACAAAAGTTAGGGAAAGAGGTTGATAATGTTTCTTCATAGAATATGTAGTCAGAAATAAAATCCGTTGTATCAGAGAGCATGGTGTTTTCCTTAACAGGTAGTATTGAAATGAAAGTACTAATTCCTCATCTAAGCATCAACCCTTGATGCATTACCTCTTCATCTGCCTGCAAGAAGGTTCTTAATTCCTCACTCTGCCGAAGCTCATGATGTGAAGCTATCCGGTTAACAAATATATCCAACGCTTGACGCCTCATCTCAATAAACTCAGCACTGAAACGGAACTTTTCTGCATTTCAGATAATATAGTAAGTGGCAGTAAACCAAATAGTGCAATGACAATCACATTGCAGTTACCATTTTTCTGGCCTCCTATAACTTTTGTTGATATTTGTGAATTCAAAAGCAATATTTAAAATTTAATTGCACACCACTGTGCATATTCAATTTATTTATTTATTTAAACATAAGATGTGGCTGATCTAGGGTACAACAATAAAAGGAAAATGCAAAAGCTGATATGCCCTGTAAAGGAGCAATGTCGCGCTAACTTCTGCAAAGCTACCAAGCATTGCAAAGCTGTTTGAAATCCAACACAAAATCCCTGAGGCACAAGGTTGGCAAGCATAGGTACTAAAATGTTTAATTTTCAGCTATAAGCCTCTGTAAATTTCAGCCATGAAATGAATAACCAAGCAAAACAATACTATGCCCCCAAAGCATTACATCATCCTCAAGAGACTTGAGAATCTCCATATATGTTTGACCTACAGAAAGACTACATAATGTGATACGTAAGAACTGTTCAGAATATAATTAAGTTTTAGTTCTTCCAGCCTTGTTGTAATGACACAACAAAATATACTACATAAATGGTGGCAGACAGAAAAGAGTGATGCAAGCAAATTATTCAAAAGTGGCTTAAACATGTCAGCATTGCAACTTTCACTAATTAGAACCTAGTAAATAAGCACATAGAAAGCTTATCCCTGTCGTATACTACCATTCATCATGCTCAAATGATTTGAGTTATATCTAAAAATAAGAAGCACATTTGATCTTTTGAATTGCTATAGATGAAGAAGTGTTATACTAAAAGAGATCTTCTTGACTTGTTACCTACAGCACTCTTCTCAGGAATAGGAGGAATAAAAATGCCTTTGTACTTCTCAAAGAGACGATCTCGTAACCAAACAAAATCACTGTAGCGCCTGATAACAATCTTCTCTGGCCCTTGGTATTCGGGAAAGTTTGTCTATAGAACAGAAAGATCCAGAAAATGAAGTTAGTTTGCATTTAGCATGCATGTCACATAGGTATGCTCAAGGATAGTCCTTTGTCAGATCATCCAATAAACTTTTGCTCAAACTTGCTAGTATTTATTCAATCTTATGATAGCAAATACTTTCAACACAAGTATAGAGGTACATCTCAGCCTAATATCTAATTATACATAGTTAGACCATATTCACTGCTTTTCACTACCCAAAAGTTCATAGGATCACAAAATCTCATTGTTCTGAACGATCGAACTGGTCAAGCACTTGAACTTTGTGATCACAAACTCTTATTGTTCTAACTGAGGTAACCCTTTCTTTCAATTTATATTGCGCCGCAAACTCTCATTGTCTCATGAGGATCACAAACTCATTGTTCTAGTCCAGTAGAACCAACTGTGGTAATCCTTTCTTTCAATTTATATTGCGCCGCAAACTCTCATTGTCTCATGAGGATCACAAACTCTCGTTGTTTTCAATTTATATTGGGCCTCTCTCTAGCAACAAATGTTGGGTCAAGTGACAAAAATAGGGTTTCCTTCTTCACAAGGGGGCCTTAAGCCTAAATCTTGATACATTGCGGATAAAAAACAATGGGTACTCTGTATCCTGTAAGATTCAGTATTTAGTTACCAATTAAGAACTTAAATTGCTCATCCCAATTGATGGCACTTAATGGAAACAAAAAATATATCAGTTTCTGGAGATTTATTCCCTTTTCAAGCAAATCAAGTATGTGTCTCAAAACCATAACTGTGTTCCTAAATGGCTAAATCACAATAAAAACTAAAGCCCATCTCAATAACTTAGCTCAAACAAATAATCTCAAACCAAAATTCCATCCTCACATTTTGCACCAGACAAATCATATTGGGCACAGAGGAAATGCTTTACTGAACAATTAACAACTAGCAACCTAGCATACCAATTACACTTATATAAGCCAACAACACGAAATAATAATGACATTATCCCAATACAGAACGGAAATACTAATCCCCAAATAAGATGATTAGGTACAAGATATTGAATGAATTTGTGAAATTAAAGCTCAATCATCATGTTACAGAATTCTACTGCACTTCGACGATGAAGTCAATTCACTAAACAAAACCTAGCCCTAATTCATAAAAATTGAATCGAAGAAAAAGAGAGTACCTTGGTGATGACACGATAGGAGATGTAAGATTGGACGCCATTGCCGATCTTGACTGGATCCGATACAGAAACGAACAGGTAAGGTTGCGAAGCTGGAGATCTAGGGCTCTGCGAAGTCCCCGACAAGCTCCTCTGCTGCTCCATCATCGAACCCAAATCCAGATTAAATCAAAGAACAAGAAAATAATTTTATCCGAATTCAGAGAAGAAAGCGATTGAGAGGGGTGGCAGATTCGTAATTTACCGTTGAAATCATGGCCGGTTCCGGAACTGGTTCGGTTGTACTAGAAACTATCGATTCAAAGTCAAGCAAAAGCGTCGTAGCTTAAACGTCGCTTTGCGTGTGGGGGCGGGTTTCTCTAAAATACGCCGGGTTGCGCGATACGCCTCTCTCCGGTGGGCGAGCGAGCTGAAGATGGATGACAAAACTGATGGGTCGTGGCAGCGTGTGATTGGCCGAAACTACAAGTTGCTGTTAATGATTAGTCATTTACATATGATGAAGCAAGGAAGTGAAACGTGTGAGATCACATTTTTACTAATTTAATTTAATTCCTGCATTTTGTCAATTTAATTTATCAACCTCATTCTACATCATCAATTAGTCACTAATTAGGGAACATTTTCTTGAGAAAATTGTAAAAGGGTGTTTTACTTCATGATGCTTTTGCTAAAAAAATATTGTACTCTTTTTGTTAATCGTAAAAATGTATTGTGTTATTTGTATTATTTTTCAAAATGGTATAATTATAAAACCTAAACATACAATTTTTAGTCAAAAGATAGAAATAGAAAAATTTATAAAAAATTCAATTTTTAAGTATAATTTCATCATTTTTATAATATAAAAAATATGTACATTTTGAAGAAAAAAATACAAACAATACATTTTTGCAATTAACAAACAATACGATTCATTTTACATTTTTTTTTTTTGCAGTTTTCCTTATATTCTTATCCTTTTTTTATCGGCAAATTATATTAAGATTTGGACTCGACTATGTTATAATGAAGCAAGACAACACCAAACTGGTGATTCTTAAGAGTTCTTAAGATTGGGGGCACAATATTGTCACTTGACTCCTATCCACTGGGAGAGAGAGGCCCAACAGAAGTTGGGAGAGAGGTCAAACAGAAGTTGTAAATAAAGACGAGATACCGCAGCGTGACTCAAACCCAAGACATTTGGAACCAAGTTTAAGTGTTTACCCAATTGGTCAAGCAAGCGTTGATTCCTTATATTCTTATCATATTTTACATTAAGTAACAAATTATAAAAATTTATTTCACTCTGTTGTTTATAAATCATCTTTTTATTGAACTCTTAATAAAAATTTTAAGATAAATATCCAATTGTATATGTTTTAATTTTATATTGATTATTCTGAATCATAATTTAAAACTAAATTTATAAGTTAACACCTCATATGATGTTAGGACTAAAGATATTTATCTCTCCCTCACACACTCTATTGCGAAATCCCTTATGTTCGAAACCGTCCGAAAGCGAAATGTTGCTCCCTAGAAATAGGGTTGGACACGGTTCTAGAATGGAACCGAACCGAATCAATCGATTCTCGATTTTAGAGACCCAAATCCGGACCCAATAAGTGGGTATTAGTCCGATTCTGGGAGCGGTTTTACGATCCGGTTCTCGGTTCTACCCAATTAGACCCAATTGGATGATTAATTGTGAGATTAAGGGTCTGATTCTCTGGTTAGCTTTATAGTTTTGCCCAATTAGACCTAATTAATGTGATATTAATACATTGTTCAATTTATGGTGAAAATTATGCACAATTAAACTCTTTTGTAGGCAAAATTTTTTAATCGAAATACAAAAAATACTAATTAAAACTCCTAGAATCGGTTTGGTTATGAACCAGTTAATCAGTGGTTCTGCACTCTCAGAACCAGAACCGAACCGAATTAATTCGATTCCTAATTTTTAGACCCAAATCCAATCCAGTACCTACGGTTCTCGATTTTTCGGTTCGAATCCGGTTTAAATCTCTATTCGATTTCGGTTTTGGGTAAAAAGGGCCCACCCTTACCTGGAAGTAGAATGTTGGGCGAAAGTATAAATATTTACAATTTCACCCAACATTTTACTTATGGAGCAACATTCAACTTTTGAATGATTTTCAGACACTCAGTGTATTCACATCTGAGTGTGATTTTGATGTTGTATATGCTATCATTAAAATATTTATTATAAACATCCTTCTACGTTAGCTATGTTGTAGCTTTTGATTATTGGTCAGTTTGGAATAACATTTGAAATCTTGAATTTTCTTTTTGTGTGCTTATTTCAAATATGGTAAAAGATTCTTTTAAATCCAAATTTATGGAGTTTTTCTCATTAATTAAAAATAAATAAACAAGGATAACTTTCAACTTAAAATTAAGAACATGTTGAGTGGGTTTCCATAGTAATTTTGAGACGGAACTAAAGGATATAAGTACCATATTTTTATGATCTAAAAAATAAATCACAATCTCTGTATGTATGTGTTTGAAGTTCGTGTATAAAACTTAAATTTGAATACTTGGTGATGTGGGTTTTATGCTTTCATACCAAGTTTCAATGTTATGATCGTTCCAATTTCTCTTTGTAGAGAATTATAACCAATTGTGTCAAAACATTGTAACCACAGTGGCATGAGCAAACAAATATGAATGTGAATCCGTTTTCTTGTTTAAATCAGTCTAATTGTAATGCAATCCAAAATTAAAAATTGTTATTTATTCCATTCTCACCTTTTAAAAGCACATTTTATAATTTTACATATATGTGTATTAATTTACTGCTAGTAAAATATTATAACTAGATTTGTTTAACTAGATTTCTACCTTTTCTTCTTAAAATATGATAAAAATTAAAATAAAAGTTCATTAAGTGGATTGTTGAAACCTGAATATGTACGTGTCAGAAGCCCAACCCACCTAAAAGCTCAAGCTGATAGATAGAGGGCCAAATTGTTATATAAGCTGGTGAATAGATTCACATCTTTCAAATGTGGGATTCTAACACCCCCACTCAGGTGGATCCCCCAAAGACTTAAGAATGATCTGGTCCGCATGGGGCTTCGTACCTCTCCGCACCGGTGACGTGCCTTGGAGCAGCTCCTGTAGCGGGTTCGGGTTACAGGAAGGGATCTCACACCCCTCCCCCGGGTGGCCATGACGTTCCGAAGGCGTGGTTTGGGTCGGAGTCTCTGCTGGTCGGCGGTTGCTTGCTCGAAGTGGGTGCTTTGCACGAGTTGTGGTGCTAGTTTTCTATCGCCTCTGGGAGTCTCGTTTTGATGTTCGAAGGTTATCGTTTGTTAGTACTGCTAGAGTTTGTATTGTTTAGCGTTGTTTGCTTTGTTTAGTGATGTTAGTGTTTTGGTGGTCGGGTTGTTTCCGACATGGTATGTTGGATTTGTCCAGTGAGTTTGGGTGTCTTAAGGCTGTTTATTTACCGTTTCCTATAAACTGTACGCGGCCGATGCTCGAATTTTCGGGTGGGGGTTTGTCCCTCCCGTGTTTGATTTTCAACGAAGGGGTATGCTTTCAAACAAAACACCCCACTCACGTGCAAACCGATTCGAAATGCACGTGGAAGCAGACGAGGGGGCAGATATAGAATGGACGACCCCACTTAGGGGTGTAAACGAGCCAAATCGAACCTCATTTTGGAAAGACTCGGCTCAGCTCGTGAAAAAAGTGTTCGACTCGAGCTCGGCTCGGGCTCGAATGAGCTTATGCATCTAAGCTCGAGTTCGGCTCGAAATAAAATAGAAAAGCTTGAGCTCGAGCTCGGCTCGATTCGGTTCGCTTAAATTGCAATACAAATATCCATTAAAAAATAAATAAATAATTCATTAAATACTGAATGAGTCAACTAGGAATCGGCTCGACTTGATTCGACTTGTCTAATTCTATTACAAATATTTATTAAAATTTTAAAAATTATTAATATTTATACATTATCAATTAAATATTAAAGCTCGCGAGCCTATTGAGCTTTAAAAGGCTAGGTTCGAGCTCGAATTCGGCCCGAACTCGATTATAACGAGCCGAGCTCGAGCGGCTCGTTTACAGCCCTAACCTCACTGATCCATCCCGAAACAGATGGCATGATCCATGGGTTTCTTTAGGCCCGATTGCATATGATGGAGGTCACGTACAAGATAGCACCAAGCTCTGATACCATGTCAGAAGTCCACCCTACCTAAAAGCTCAAGTTGATAGGTGAAGTCCTAGATTGTTGTATAACCTGGTAAATAGATTCACATCTTTTAGATGTGGGACTCTAACAGAACGAAATTATCTAAATATACTTAACCATATTGTAACGGAATGTTTAAGTGAAGTGGGAGAAAAATAATTAGATGTAATTAGCATTTTATAAATTTTTTATTAGTCATTAATATTGAAGAGCTTTTATCTTTCGAGGATATCTTATATCCTTCATATTTTTCCTAGACTTGTATAAATATGTACTTCATGAAATTAATAAAATCAGGTTGAATGTTCACAATATTTCAGTTATATACATGATATCAGAATTGGTTTCGATCCTAACTTAAATCTCAAAATTTTTGGCTTTGCCTACTCGTCGATGATTTGCGATTGTGACGAGTGGGCAAGGCAAATTACATCGCTTCCGTACCTTTCTCGGCCGATTTGGCCGTTTTGTGCCATCACACCCCATCACCATGTGGTAATATTCCTGATCCCAGTTGTTGTTCTTGGACACACCTCAGCACCACGCAATAATGGTCCCATAGTATTTTGTCAAACAATTTTACATTGTCAACGTTATTCAACGTAGTTGTCGCACCGTTATTTGACGTGGTTGCTTTAGAGTTTGGTGATTTATCTTAAAATCACTTTGCACCGTCATAATGTGACGTTGTTGCTTGAAGTTTTCTCACAAAGGGACTTAGTCGGGACTCCACGAGCTACTCGGCAAGTTGGGCATTACTATCGTACATGCTCCAACTTGAGGGGAAGTATTAAAGACTTTTTGTCTTTCGAGGAGATCTTTTATCTTTCATCTTCCCCCTAGACTTGTATAAATACGTGCTTCATGAAATCAATAAAATGAAGTTGAATGTTCATAATATTTAAGTTCTTTACAATTCATTAATGATTTGTTTTTTTCGAATAGTCTTTTAGTTAATCGAACAATAATTAATCTTTTAGTTTGATTAATTATTAATTACTCATCAATTAGTCTCGGATTAATTTCCAGACGATGGTCTATCTTTGAGTAGTTCATAACATTTTTTAAAACACCAGATATAGTTAAGTGCAAGTCAAATCTACTTAATTTTAGAAACTATTATCAAACTTGGAATTAAATTTGTAAAAATGCACGAGACAAATTTATATTTTGGTAAATACATTTTCCAACTGTACATGTTTATTATAATTATAATTTTGTTTGAAAATTACATCAAAATCCTATCTACACATAAAACCTTCCTCGACCTCTAATGGGTGTACAGCATGCGTGATTTACATATACATTTCCCCAATTTTAGCTTGTATTAACCCTTATTTTGTATGTGAATATTGCTACTTGCATCTCTATATGCCTTCATACGTATTTTCAGTATTGATGTATCATGTAATAGGTTTTTTTATGCTTTTGGAGCGCTTACAAGATGCAATATGTGGAAAGAATACGCTGTTACTAATGGTCTTAGTATAACAACAACGTATATACACATGTGTCGTTATTATACTAACGGTGTATATAATCGCATGCGCCGTTAGTCTAGTAACAGCTTATACGTGTACATGTGTCGTTATTATACTAACAGCGCATGTAAATATACACGTCATTACTACCACTGTTAACGTTGTTTATAACGTTGATGGCATCGTCCCATTGTCACGGTGCACCCGAAGTCCTACACCGTTAGTATAGTAACATCGCACACAATGTCATACGTCGTTAGTATAGTAACGAAGTGTAATGAGACATGTGTCGTTACTATACTAACGACATATTTGGTACGTCGTTACTGATAATAAGGACGTCGTAGTATCAGTGTATGAATTGCGCGTCGTTACTAACAATAACAACACATTTTACCCATTGTAACAGCGCAGTGTTTGCGTCGTTATTAAGGAAAAAAATTAATAGTGATGATTTACGCAAACGACATAAAATTTGAGGAGATATCTGCCTAGTCGAGTGTACTTCTACACATGGCCTTGTACCAACCGGTGAACTTATTTGAGGAGAATATGTCTATCTTAGTGTATTTCTACATAGGTTTGTGCATTAGGTCACATACTCAGTTCGATGGACTTATTGCCTAATGCACTTCTACACAGGGACGTGTATTACCCCACGTAGTCTTTTGGACGCGTCATCGAAGAGTCAACACTACCCAAGTCGTGTATTTGACTACATGAGGTCGTGTACGTCGCTCGTTTGAGGAGATGATGAACTTTATACATATTTTTGTAGTTTTTCTTTGAGTTAGCTATGAATCAAATCGAAAGTTAGTGAAATTCTAGGTTCTTAATATTTTCCAGTTGACTAAATCTAAGATATGGTTCGTTAGGTTGTTTAATTGAATTAGTCCCTTTATTGTTCAGGAGAAGAATTTGGATAGTCTAAAATTTTCCGTTGTTCTTTTAGATTGGAATATCGTCATTTGCATATTACTCGGTCATTTTACCAGATAATACCTTAGGGCCCAAATGCTCTAAATTCTCTCATTGGATTTTTTATTGATATTTGATTTTAAGCATTTATTTTGTGACATTTTACAATTCTACCTTTCGATCGATTGAGCTTGATAAATTAAGTTAGTTTTAGTGATCATTACGTTTTTCTTTTAGGTTTGATAATTCGAGTCATAACTTAAGTACCCTTTACTACTTGAGATTGATACACTATCAGTGAGAAAACTGTATCATCACACTTTTCCTCATCACGCTTTCAATGGAGATCGAACTTGCAACTTCTTTGCAAATAGGGTGGGTCCAAAGGTCCTGAGTTCGAGTCACGCTGCAGTATCTCGTCTTTATTTCCAACTTATGTTGGAGGACCTCTCCCAGCTTCTGTTGGGCCTCTCATACCCGATGGGAGTCAAGTGGCAATATTGGACCCCCTACTACATGAGAGTATGTCTTGAGGCCATTGTTGATACAATAATCTTAAGAACTCTTAAAAATCACAAGTCTGATGCTGTCTTGCTTTATCATAACATAGTCGAGCCCAAATCTTGATACAATTTGCTGATAAAAAAAAGTAAGCATAATTAACTGTAATTATATTATATTGATAACAATTGCAAAACCATAAATGAGAAAACGGATAAAAAGATTTTTTGAGTTTGATAATTTGAGTCTTAATTTAAGTATCCTTCACTCCTTGAAGTTGATAGTGATACATTACAATTGAGGAAAATGCATGATTATATTATCGTCCACTTTTTCCTCATCACGCCCTCAACTCCACTACAAATAGTTTGAGTTTCCATAAACACTTGATAAGAGCATCTCCAACGCTGTTGCCATTTTGCTATATTTTTGGCAAAATGGCAATTTCCCCCTCCAACGCTACCTCTATTTTGCTATCTCCATCTTCAAATTTGAGAATATGCTACAGTGAGTCTCCAAATTTGAAGACTCACTGTTGCAATTGCCAAACAATAAAACTAATATTTATATTATATTTCTTTTATAATAATAAATTATGCCTATTATTATAATAAACCCTAATTTACAATGATTACTAAACTAACTAGTTTTAGTGAATTTTTTAGTCATTTTAGTGAAAAATTTAGTTTATATAAACTTATCATCTTTCGTGAATATTTTTAGTGAAATCATCGTTGATCAATAAATCATTCTAGTAAATTA
>JAYMTP010001347.1:0-24655 GCA_036897365.1 Geranium brycei | reverse complement strand
ACATTCGAAAGTTTCAGTATATTATTAATATTAATCAATTCAGGGGCATTTATGTTTTTTTTTTAAAAATTAGGTTTTCTATCCAAATTCTAACGGTGTTAAAGCAAAGTGTATAAAATGCAATTAGCTGACTTTAAAGTAAACTTTTTATTATAGCTGTGGTAAAGTGTAAAACGCGCTACTTTAATATGGACAAAATATAATTAACCCTATTTATATTACTATTATTTCATAATCATAAAAAGAAATAAGAAATCTGACGTCAGAGAAAATATTAAACTAAAATTCATTGTCATATGGTAAAGTATAATTTTGGTGAACAGTTTGTTATAACAAGTCATTCATCTAATATATTATATCATTAAGTTAAATACCTCTTTGCATCCTGACTCAATGACCATATTGATTAACTTCAGTTAGTGTTAATTATAATTCAATTTAAGACATATTTAGTACATATTTCTCATACTTCTGATTAACCTTTTATCCATCTTTGGTGCGAAAAACCTAAATGAAGGAGAAAATATATGAAAGGAAGGTAGAGAAAGGTAGATGATGAAAAGGCTTATCCAACCAGGCTGGTCTGCTTGATTGTAAGACCTTAACATTGAAGCAACCTTAATAATTGTACCATGTACAGTCCATGTTCCTTGTCTTTCTAATTACAATAAAGCCATGGATGAAGATGAAAAATGTTAGCTTTACAGTTCCGGGTCAAGCTGGAAAGCAAGCCCAAAGAATTGTTGCATCCTTAAAGATGACAGTGACCATAACATAACATGTAAACAAGAAGCTTTCTCATTTTTGGCCAATCCAGATTCAATTTCACCATTCTCAAACTCTCCTAGTTTCTGAAGCTACTCCAATAATGGCTGTCAACAATTGCTAATGCGGGTCGATTAATTATCCTAACGACGAGCATTAGGACTAATGGGTCGGTTTATTTATTGGATCAAAGATGGATAATTCAAGAAAATGGTAAGTTGGTGGACCTGTAAAAGAAATGTGACATGTTTCTTTAAGACTAGTAGTTAAGTGTTGGGTTAAAACATTCTTTATTTTCCATGAAAGCTATGTTTCTAGTGCATGAACCAAACCTTATATACACTAGTTTATATTTGGCATTACTTTTATTTTTATCAATTTCAACTTTTGACAATGGGTCATATCAATTTTTCAAAATAAATTTCAGCATAATTATAGATGCTATATAGCTAGGCTCGTTTTAATTACATGTCGTTTTGCACTCACATCTGGTGATTGAGATATTTACCAACTTATCAGAGTAATTATTTATTTTATTAATTATTTTTGGCTAAGGTGACAAGAAAATTAAGAGACCATAGCTAGTGGCTTTCAAGCCTCTGTCAAGTCATGTTATATAGCCGACCATATTGCAATATTTACATGTTTAGCACTCGCATGAACCTCCAAAATGATCGAGATTTTTGCTATAAATCATTTCATGTTTGGATCCAAATAGATAAGATATTAATTTAGTTTTCGTTTTGCAGTGTGAAGATTAGGTAAAGAAAAGTCATTAGTTTGAGCCACAAATATGTCACCCGTTTTAATAAATATATATTATTTATTTAGAAAAAATTATAGACGCCAAAAATTTAAAATCATATATGTTTATACCTAAATGTGCTATATATTTTAAAAACATTTTTTAATGTATAATAAATTGTCTTAAATTATTGATCAACAATAGTGGCATTATTTGAAGGACTATTGTAAGGTATTAGTGAGGCATGCCTATATATATATGATCATAGTGCTAACATTTTTTTTAATTGTGCTAAAAGTGGATGGTGACTTCAAAGAAAGAAAAATTAACATTATCCACACCACAAGTTGGTTAAATTATGATTACGGGAACTATATTTGCTCTTCTTCCTGATGTTATTATCAATGAGACTTAATTAGATTATTATATAATTAAAATCCAGATCCTATAAAAAAATAAATATTTAGGGATTATTTGATATGATTATGATAGAAGAATATTCAACCATTTTTGTCTTACTAAACAATCGTGTGACGGAAAAGTGTTTTATATTTTATAATCACTGGTATTGATATTTTTTAAAATTTAAAATTTAGAATGAAATTGTTAATAATTTAAGATTAAACAACCCTTTTTCACTTTAGCTAGTGCCTTTTGTTGATGCTGTGGGGTCCGATAATATTGTAGCCATAATTTGACAAGCAATATTGTATAATTAATGGAGCAATATAATATACTAACTGTTCCTGAAGATACCAAACCCTAATCCTACAAAAGCCATTGAACAATAAAAAAATACATAAAAAGAAAATAATAAGCATATCCTCACATGTAAATGAGTCACATGATTATGATGACGATCAGGAAGAAATGTTACGATAAAATTGACGGTTCAATAATAATTTAGAATTATAACTACTCTTATCCACTAGTGACTATGTATGATGCAATATTTTATTGTATTTAATATAGTGCTTATAATATCAGCCATATTCTATATTTCAACTCCTAAATTGACCGTCCAACTTAAATAAATAAAATGAACCATATTAAGAGTCATTGAATTTAAGTTACCAACAAAAAATGAATAGTAAAAAATAAGAAAACAACTGAAAAAATGTGTTTATTATATGTCATTTTTAAGAAAGGGTATAGTGTTGTTTGTTAATGTTTGCATTTTTTTTACAAAATAATTATTTCTAAAGCTTTTTTTTTTAAAAGTAATGTTTTATAAGTTTTTCTTAGTTTTTATCTTTTAAATAAAATCTCTATGATCAAATTTTGTAATTTAATTTTTTATTTATATTAATTTAAGTTAAAATTATTTTATAAAAATTTTACTTTTATGAACACTTTCGTTATCTTTATAAAATTATGTAGAATTTATAAAAAAAAATGCAAACAACCTACACCCTTATACAATGTGTCATATAAAATAACATCTTTTTGTAATTTTTTAAAATATTAATGAAGGTATACTTTTCATATTTATTTGAGTAATAAATATAAATAATAATATCACCATAAAATTCACACCAACTTGTATTTGGTTTGTTTATTGAATAAATGCAAATTTCTACATCTACATGACTAATAAATTCATTATTAATTACCATTTTTGTGAAGAGGTGGAAAGTAAATGAAGAACAATAGAGTAGGTGAAAAGAGAAGCATCTAGATAAATAAAAATAAAATAATAAAATAAGAACCGGTATGGGTCGTAAATGACCAGTTGATGGGCTGACCCAACTAAGCCCATTTGTCAACGGTGCGTGAAGTTAACGCTCAGCTAATATAACTGTTAATTAAGCACTGAAGGGTTTAAGATTAAATGAAAATTTAAATGTTTATCGAATATGTCAACTAATAACCGTCATTACCTAACCTTTGTTCCCAAATTGATCATGTAAGAGCCACTAATCAAGGGCAAAACAGTAATTAGACACAATCCTAATACATGGTTACAATAAATACACATTGATGGCGACACATGAACAAAGCTCTGTTCTGCAACATACAGATACAGACACCTAACATTAATTAATCCGAATTGTTTTAATCCGAAAGTTTAAGTCTTTAATTAATGAGACACGCTCATCAAGGCCAGTGAACAATCAGAAAAGGAATCAGAAATTGAGAATAATGTAATGGAAAAGAAAAGAAAAGAAAAGGAGAGGCTTTTAAAAGAGGGGATGAATAATAATATTATAATAATGGCAATGAGGAGGATTGGGACGATGATGAAGAAGAAAATGGAAGTGGGTGAGCCGGAAAAGATGGGAGAGAAGAAGGTTTTGTTCGAGATGCGAGCCGATTCCGGTAGAAAAGGGACCTTCTCTGTTCTTCTCCTATTTCTTCTCTTGATCCTCATCTTGCCCAGCATTTAATTTTCTATCTATTTCTCTTCTTCAATCTTCTTCTTCTGCAATAAAGTTTGAATCTTTTGAGTAATTACTGAGCAAGCACACATTTGGGGCATTTGGGCTGTCTTCACTTGACAAGACTTTTGGTGGCTTCTTTTGTTTTCTTCTTCTTTTGGGTTCAGTGGGTGTTTCTGGGTTCATGCTATAATTGATCTTAGGGTGCATTGGTGATGATTCTGGGATCTGGGTTTTTGCTGTTCTGGGTTTGATTTGTAAATATTCTGTGTTCCTCCATTAGAACTGTTTTGTGATTCTGGGAGGATTTGCTTCTGTCTCTTTTACATCCATCTTAGGTAACAAAACAGATATAGAAACCAAAAAAAAAGTTACAGAAATCTGAAGTCTTTTAGCACATAGGAAACATACCCTTTAGTCTCTGCCCACTATTTTTACTGTGGGTTTTATCATACCAAGGATTCTGGTATTGGTATTGTCTGTGTTGTGTTTTGGAGGAGGAACAAGGATAGGTTACTGTTGTTAGGGGTGTTCTTCATTCTATGGGAATAGCTGATGACTCTTTACTAGATCTGTTAGTGAAGATTAAGTCTTGGATTTCATGGGGAGGTAGTGATTTGACTTGTTTGCCAAATCCCCAATTCAAAATGTCTGGCAATGGTCAGAAAATGTGCTGCCAGTGTGATGTGAGCTCTATCCAGTTACACCATAGATATCTTTGCCAAGGCTGTGGTCGTGTGTTCTGTGAACGATGCGTTCGTGATTATGGATACAGTGTTGTGAAGGGCTACCATGAATCAGGGGACACAATTAAGTCCTGTAAGTTTTGTTCGGAGGTGGGTTTGAAGCATGAAAGTGGGAGGAAGTATAGTGAGAAAGTTCATCCTTCTACATCTCCACCAGAAAGTCCCGAGCCGCCATCTCCTTGTCATAGTGGTGGAAAACCGGGCTTTTGTGTCAGTGATGAATCTGTTCAGAGTGATCGTCTTGCTTGCTATCTTGAAGCCCGGGGTCACGAGGATTCTCCACATGCTGTGACTAGCCAATCTTCAAGCAGGTACTATTTATTTGACGGATTTGAATATTTGTTTGTTTCAATCTTTGACGGATTTGAATAAAACTCTGCTGATTATGGTATTTCATTGGTTATACAACCTTTGCAGTTCAATTAAGTTTTATCTTGTGATTCCTGGTTGTGTTTCTATGATTGTATTATAACTTAAGGTGACAATAGTTATGATTATGTTTTGTATAATAAGTGGTTTCTTGTATTATTATATGTAGTTTCTTGTATTCTCAACTGTCTCATTAGAATATAAATTACTTTCCTTTGATCCAATTTTGCCATTTATACATATATTTACAAAAATGCAGAAGTGATGAAGAAGAGGCAGGTGATTCAGGGAAGCACTTTTTCAGCCAATTAACAGAATACGCCCACAGCATTTCTGATATAGATTCTAGTAGTGTTAGTGCTAGGAATGAGTTTTACAGTTTTAAGTCACTGGGATCAAGTCCTTCAGACAGCCCCTCTAGGATTAGTTTTACTTCTGATAGCGCTCGACACTCTGTACATAAGGGGCAAGAAGGAAACCCGAACTCAAGGCATATTGCCCCCTTCAATAAAGAAACTATGGCTGTTTTAGGAAGGCCTGATACAGGGACTGAGGATCCAGAGAATGCTGATGATTGCTCGGATGATTTGTCAATTTTCCATGACCAATATGAGAAGTCTCGGGAGCCATTGGATTTTGAAAACAATGGTCTTATCTGGTTTCCCCCACCGCCAGACGATGAAGATGATGAGGCAGAGAGTAGTTTTTTTGAATATGACGATGAGGATGATGATGTTGGAGACTCGGGTGCAATGTTCTCGTCAAGCAGTAGTCTTTCAAATATATTTCCAGCAAAGGAGAGACAAAATGAAGGAAACAAGGAACCTCTGAAAGCTGTCATACACGGGCATTTTAGGGCTCTTGTGTCGCAGCTGCTACAAGGCGAGGGAATCAGGATGGGCAAGAACAGTGTTGAAGACTGGCTTGACATAGTTACTGCTATTGCATGGCAAGCCGCGAGCTTTGTGAAACCAGATACTAGCAGAGGAGGCAGTATGGACCCTGTTGACTATGTAAAGGTCAAATGTATAGCTTCGGGAAGTCCTAGCGAGAGGTAAATTGCTTGAAGCCCTGCTCGTCATGACTACATCATTTTCTTCTACTCACTTAAATTGGTAATAGTAAACTTCTGAACTTTTGAATTTGCAGCACGCTTATAAAAGGAGTTGTTTGTACAAAAAATATAAAGCACAAGCGTATGACTTCACAATACAAAAATCCTAGGTTACTTATTTTGGGAGGAGCTCTTGAGTACCAAAAGGTTCCAAACCAGTTAGCCTCCTTTGATACATTACTACAACAGGTTCTTTCTTATTTTACATATATTAATCATTCCTTAAAGTACGATTTATTGGAATCCATTTTTAAATTTCTTGTTTCTGATTAGGAAAATGATCATCTGAAGATGATCATTTCGAAGATAGAGGCTCTTCGCCCGAACGTCCTATTGGTAGAAAAGAGTGTATCTTCTTGCGCTCAAGATTATCTGTTGGAAAAGGAAATTTCATTGGTGCTGAATGTTAAGAGGCCTTTGCTGGAGCGTATAGCCCGTTGCACTGGTGCTCTAATTACCCCGTCAATTGATAATCTTTCAACAACGCGGTTGGGACATTGTGAGCTCTTCAGATTAGAAAGAGTGTCTGAAGAACATGAAGCTGCCCATCAGTTGAACAAGAAGCCATCAAAAACCTTAATGTTTTTCGAAGGTTGTCCAAGGCGCCTGGGTTGCACGGTAATGTTAAGTATAGTGAAGCATTTCTGTTTCTTATAGTTTCTGAACTTTTAGTAAACAATGCTTACATAATCATTATTTGGAAATCTAGGTCTTGCTGAGGGGCAGAAGTCGTGAAGAACTACAGAAGGTTAAACATGTCGTTCAATATGCTGTATTCGCCGCTCATCATCTATCTCTCGAGACTTCGTTTCTTGCTGATGAGGGCGCGTCTCTGCCTAAAGCATCTCTGAAACCCTCACTTGTATCAGAGAGCAAAATAGCTGATAGTCTTGGTGGATTGGATTCGATGTCTGAAAATCATGAGCCTGATCATAGCTATCCTCCATCTCCTACCGCATGCTATGATGGCTTCACGTCAAATTTGAGTCTTGAATCGTGCTTTGACCAATTGGCTCCTTCTGATATTAGGAGGCACTCTCTGTCAGAAACGTGTGAACAAGGGGAGCGTCATGAATTGGCGAAATCCGAGAGGACTGATGAAAACGACGTTTCCAGTGAGTATTTCTCAGCTACCGATACCCACCAAAGCATTCTGGTGTCCTTTTCAAGCCACTGTGTTCTGAAAGGAACTGTATGTGAACGCTCCAGGCTCCTCCGCATCAAGTTCTATGGCTGCTTTGATAAGCCACTTGGAAGATATCTTCGCGACGATCTGTTTGATCAGGTAACTAGTTCATCTCAACTCTTGAGTCCATTTGTCTTATGCAGCTACGCTTAGCGATTGTTTGTGAAATTTGCATACCATCTATTATGTATTGGCAGGCGTCCTGCTGTGAATATTGCAAAGAGCCAGCTGAAGCCCACGTGCAATGCTATACTCATCAGCAGGGCAACCTGACCATCAGTGTGAAATGCCTCTCCTCCTCGAAGCTTCCCGGGGAGAGAGATGGGAAGATATGGATGTGGCACCGATGCTTGCGGTGCGCTCACGTAGATGGAGTCCCGCCTGCAACTCCAAGGGTTGTGATGTCAGATGCTGCCTGGGGGCTTTCTTTCGGAAAGTTCTTGGAGCTTAGCTTCTCAAACCACGCCACTGCCAATCGCGTTGCAACCTGTGGTCATTCCTTGCAGAGGAACTGTCTGCGCTACTATGGGTAAATGCACTTCAATTCAAAACCCTGTAGCTTAAATGCAACTCTCGAGTATGTGATTGTGAGGATAAATCAATGACACAAGCTTCATTTTCCAGGTTTGGCAGCATGGTTGCGTTCTTTCGCTACTCCCCAATTGATATTCTCTCTGTGCAGTTGCCGCCAGCAGTTCTCGAATTCAATGGCCATGTTCAGCAAAAATGGATGAGAAAGGAAACAATAGAGGTGCTATAGGGATCTAAGACTCCTAAACACTATATAGTTTTTGATTCGTATGTATCTTGACATCTTTATTTTCTTCTGCAGCTCCTCAAAAAGATGGAAACTCTGTATATGGAGATATCTGATGTACTAACCAGCATTGAGCAGAAAAGCAAATCTTTTGAGCAAGGTGTGCTAGACACCAACGAATTACAGAACCACTTCACAGAGTTGAAAGATCTAATTGCAAAAGAAAGAAATGATTATAATGTAAGTAGAAACTTTTATTGGTAAATTTGTTATTTCAATTTGTATTATAAATGCAAAGTAAAACTCTATCTCTCCTTACTTGTAAACAGGGATTGCTACAGCCAGTTGAAACATGTCAATCTTCTGTTGATATCCTTGAACTTAACAGTTTGAGGCGCTCCCTTCTAATTGGTTCACATGTTTGGGATCGCCGCCTCTATTCACTGGATTCTCTACTCAGAACAAAGTCTATTTCCAAGGCTACGCGCGCAGAAGCCTTTCACGCCCTGCTGAAAGAGTTGAGAAAGGATGATCACAGTGAATGTTCTGACCATGACATTGTTTCCACCTCTCCAAGGTTACAGGACTCTCCTAGGAGCGAGTCACATTCAGATGTGCCTTCCTTTGAAGTTTACGCGCCAGAGGACCCCACATCGACCTCAGGCCAGCGTAGCAGAGAGGAGGAGACACAGTTGGATACTGAGACTTCTGTCGAAAACGCTATCACCGCTCAAGAGTCTAATCTATCGGAGAGGATAGATTCTGCGTGGATAGGAACATCAGAGGGAAATGGACCCCAAGCTGCGAATCCCCCTTACAGAAGAAGGCTGGTGGCACCAGCAAGAGTCCATTCATTTGACTCCGCGACAAGACTCCAAGATAGAATCCGAAAAGGGTTGCCTCCCTCTTCATTGTATCTGTCAACCATTCGATCGTTCCATGCCTCAGGTGATTACCGGAGTATGGTGAGAGATCCTGTTTCTAGCGTGAGGAGGACTTGCTCACAGATACTCCCATCAGAGGTCCAGAAAATGAACTTGCTGCTTGGTTCTAGACCTTCATTCATAACGAGTGCCTCTCACATGGCTGATGGCGCTCGCTTGCTTCTCCCTCAACCAGGCCATGACATTGTTGTTGCGGTCTATGATAATGAACCCACCAGCATTATCTGCTATGCATTGAGCTCAAAGGAATACGAGGCCTGTGTTGGTGATAATGCGCGTTGGAGCGAGAGTGAGAGCAGGAAAGAAGACTCTTCTGCTCCCACATTCTCAGCGTGGCAGTCTTTCGGGTCTCTGGACTTGGATTACACGCACTACGCGAGTTATGGATCCGAAGACCCTTCACCATCCATGTCCAGCCTATTTTCAAGCTCCAAGAAATCTCCACACTTGAGAATCACCTTTAACGACGAATCCTCAACTTCTATGGGGAGAGTGAAGTTCTCAGTCACCTGCTACTTTGCAAAGGAGTTCGACTCCCTGAGGAAGAAATGCTGCCCGAGCGAAGCTGATTTCACGCGCTCCTTGAGTCGCTGCCAGAGATGGAGCGCGCAAGGTGGGAAAAGCAATGTCTATTTTGCAAAGTCACTGGACGAGAGATTCATCATAAAACAGGTAACGAAAACAGAACTCGAATCCTTCCAAGAATTTGCCCCTGAATATTTCAAGTACTTGACCGATTCTCTGAGTTCAAGAAGCCCAACGTGCCTCGCCAAAGTTCTTGGTATATATCAGGTCAGGCTGCTCTTACTTTGCCCTCACATCCCTATCAAGGTACAAGTTTTCTTATCTTATACTAATTTAAACATTCAATGGAACACAGGTCACTGTGAAGCACCTTAAAGGTGGGAAGGAAATGAAAATGGACATAATGGTTATGGAGAATCTGTTTTACAAAAGAAACATCTCGAGGATCTATGATCTTAAAGGCTCTGCAAGATCTCGGTACAATCCAGACACCACAGGCGCAAACAAAGTACTGTTGGATATGAATTTACTCGAATCACTGCGCACAAAACCCATATTTCTTGGTAGCAAGGCAAAGAGAAGCCTAGAGAGATCTGTTTGGAACGATACATCATTTTTGGCGGTAAGCTCCATTTTACTACAAAACTTAACATTTCTCCATATTATGAATATTTAAATAACCTTCATACATATTCTTTGGTGGTAAGCTTCATTTAGTACAAAACTTGCAATTCTCCATGTTATAGATTTTGGGCGGTAAGCTTCATTTTAGTACAAAACTTAACAATTCAACATACTGTGAATATTTCCTCAACCATTGTAGATATTTTTTTAGTGGTAAGCTTCATTTCAGTACAATACTTAGCAACTCTCCGTATTATGAATATTTCCAGAACATCGATACATATTTTTGGCAGTAAGCTCCAATTTACCACAAAACTTAACAGTTCTCCATATTATGAATATTTCCATAACCTTGATACATATTTTTTGGTGGTAAGCTTCATTTTAGTACAAAATTTAGCAATTCTCCATGTTATGAATATTTCCATAACCTTTGAAGCATTAGTGTAACATGAATCAATATACCCTTTGCTGAGAAAAAAAAACATATGCATCACAACACTTCATATGTGTGTTTGTAATGTATGTTTGATTGTTTATGTCCAGTCTGTGGATGTGATGGACTACTCACTGCTGGTTGGAGTAGACGAGGAGCGCAAGGAGCTGGTTATAGGAATCATCGACTTCATGAGACAGTATACATGGGACAAGCATTTGGAGACATGGGTTAAAGCCTCCGGGATCCTCGGAGGACCCAAGAACACGGCTCCCACCATCATCTCCCCAAAGCAGTACAAGAAGAGGTTCCGCAAAGCGATGACTACATATTTTCTCACTGTGCCCGACCAATGGTCTTCATGAGTATCATTCTTTTTGTTCTCACAAGCATATTCATTCGTTAAATGATGTTCTTGTTCTTTAAATCATTCGTACGGGCTAGAAAATGTTGCCCATGGGAAGGAAAGTTGAAATTTTTGTGTATGTACATTTTCTATACATGTGCAGAGAAGTTAGGTTCAGAGGACTTGGCTTCTAAAGCATTTTTAGAAGGTTATGGTTCTTGTGTTGCAAGATTTTGAGCACATGGAGAGACCCACATTGTACTTATTCTTAGAGACCCACATTGTACTTATTCTTATTATTTATTAAGTGATGAATTCAAAAATCAGCTTTGAATGGAAGTATGATGGCCTATGCTTCGAGTTGTTTTCTTATACTAACATTGTTTCATGTCATAAATAGACCAGATTTGATCGACGCCATTCCTCTGCTGTTGAAGTAGAAGTAATTTGCTTAGCTTTACATCGGTCTCAATGTATCATTTCTCACACGTCTGTGGGACATGTTATCATGTCGTATAAATTTGAAAAACTGCATAATCTAAATTTTCAACCTAGTCAATTATTTGATAATAATTCATATTTATAAACACATGATGAATTGATGATTTAATTGAATTTTTCAACTCTATCTTTGAGTTGGCTCTTAAAATAAATTGACATAAGAGAAACAATATTGATGTAAACATGGTTTTATGATTTCATTTCATACACCTAAGTAATTCTGAAATCTAAAGCATCTACAAGGTTTGATTCTTGATGATTATAATTGGGTTAGAGAGGATGCAAAATCATACATACACACACACTCATGCATGCATATTCTTGCTCTTTGAATCTACGAAGCCACAGCAACTCGAGTTCTTCCTTCATTCATCGGCAAGAAACTCACTCGCTTATGCTGCAAATATGATGATAAATGGTCAATTTTGAATATATTAATCAAATAGAATATATATATTACTTTTATTTATTTAGAAAAATAGGAAGAAATAACTATCAATTTATTAGACGTGCGAGCATGTATGGTAAGGTAACCCATCAAATAACTATAAACTTAAATTAAAAAATAATTAAACTTTATCAATTGTATTTAATTTTTATATTTATCACTTACTTAATTGGGACCCTCTCACCAACCCACTTACTTGTTTTTATGCCAACGAAGCACAGAACACAAAAAAAGAAGAGGGCGAGTACGTGTCTACATACCTCACGCGCCGGCGCCGGCTCCGCCGCAACCCCTCCGCTCGTCGACGCGCCACCAGCCGCATTAGCCCTATTACAGAGCTCCATGATCTTCTCCGCCGCCTCGGCCTCGCTGGCGCTCTCCCTGACGATCCTCTCCACCGCCGCTCTCGGGAGCGTCATCCTCACGCGCATGGCGTTCCCCTCAACCCCCCGCTTGTACTCCTCCGCCAGCGCGTGGCTGGTACGCACCTCCGACAGGTCGGAGACGGACCTCCTCGCCAGCAACAGGCTCTCCAGCCTCTCCTTGGCGCCCATCTTGATCCCCGACCCGACCCGCTTCACGGCCCTGCCCGCCTCGGGCAGGTCCACTAAGAAGTACACCCCCTTGGGCTTCAGGCTACGGCCCGCCTCCATGGGCCTGGCCCGCACGCCGAGCCGCTTCACCTCGGCCGAGTCCATCAGAACCAGACCGGGGTGGTCCTTCGCCACCTCGCCGGCTCGGACCGGAGTCCTCACCTTGAACGTCTCGCCGTCGACTTTCATAACCTTCGCATTTCTTCCTCCTAAAGCGTTACCCATGAAATGAAATTGGATTTTACGTAAAATGATTTAGTGGAGTTGTGATGGTTTTAAGGTTTTATTGGAGGGCATTGGTCAAATATAGATGACAATTTTGACTAAACCAAAAAAATGTGCCCAACTTATGCCTTTTCGCCCATTAAACTAATATTAAATGGTTCTATTTTGTCTTCTACAATTGTATTTAATATTGCCTCAACTGTTTTAAAAAGACAGCTAACTCACGAAAATATTGAACACTTCATAGTACAAAACATCTTATCAAGATTTTGGATTAACACAAAACATCTTAACAAGAATGTGGGCCGCCGGGTCCAATTTGATTACCCGCTCGTAAATATTGAATATTGATTGAGTAAAAGCTTTGTTGATTCCGTGTCTAGTTCCTTTTTCACACACATGATGACACAATAAGTCCATTTCTAGATGACTCCGAATAAATCCACATGTTATTGTGTTTTATAAGTTGAAAACGACTTGAAAATGTGTTATATGGATGCGTAAAACCCAGTGTTCTAAAAAAATTACAGATAAATACTTCGAAAATTAATCAGATTACTCGAAGATTTTAAGAATAGTGATAAGAATAAAACTACAGCTTGCTAATCATTACTGCATCTATAAACTTAGCTATGACTAATATTTACAAAGTTGATTGATCCTTGGACTTGAAAACAAGAAACAACCCACAAAAGAAATTGCTCTGTAATGAATTTCACATCAAACAGCAGATCAACTGAGTTCTTTACAACACTTACAGGAGAAATGAAACATAAATACATAGAACAGGATGAGAATGGCTTTGCCATCTCATGCCCTCAGTTTTCACTCAGAAACAAAAAGGAATTATGTAACATTCACAGTCAAATAATTGGAATGATGATATTGGCAAAAGAGAATAAAAAATGTGGGTAGTCTTTGTTAGGATTGTACCTTGTTACAGACTCTACAGCTCCTGCAACTTCCGAAGATGCTCCAATAATGTCGTAGCCTTGCGCTTGGCCCTCTCCGAGCCACTCTTAGAAACCTCAGCCAACGGTACTGCAGCACCGAGCCTGCTTAAGCACGCAAGACTCTGGGGATCCCTCTTGCATAAGGAAAGCAGTATGGCAGTGGCATTCTCTTTGCTTCGCGGGAGACCTGTCCTCAAGAGATCGATCAAGACAGGTATCGTGCTGGCCTTTACTATAGCGGCTTTGGCCTCTTGGTTGCAGGCAAGAACTGAGAGTATGGTTAGAGCTTCATCGATCATGCTGTTACTAGCATCTGTTAGCATCTTCAGTAATGCGGCAATGATACCGGCCCTCACAGCCCTGCCTTTGTTCCCTTGATAAATACACAAGTTGAAGAGAGCAGTGGCGGCGTCTTTCTTCCCTCTAGTGCTCCCGTTGTGGAGCAGTTCAACCAATGCAGGTATGGCCCCAGATGCACCGATAATTATTTTATTCTCATCTGCAAGCGACAAGCTAAAAAGGGTCGCTGCAGCGTTTTCTCTTGCTTCCATGCTTCCACCTCTGAGGATTTGGACAATAGAGGGAACAGCACCAGCAAGCATTATCAGTCCCTTGTTGTTCTCATATATCGAGAGGTTAAGAATGGAAGTAACGGCGTTTTCTTGTGTTGTCAAGTCTTCTGCGGTCAGAAGGCTGACCAGAGCAGGAATAGCTCCCGCGTCTGCTAATAGTATCCTGTTATCTGTACTTCTTTTGGACAGTGATCGGATTTCAGTCACTGCAGCTCTTCGATCCTGGACTGACCCACTTGAGAGCTTGTGGACCAGTGCTTCAATGGCTACCACATCATCAGTTAAATCGTGGTACGATCCATCACTCCTTTTGATCCTTCCATTTGATAATGTCATCGGCTGCTCAATATTGTGATCAGAGCACCACTGAGTTATTAGACTTTTCAGAACATAATTTGGAGTTAGTGTCATATGTCTAAACTTCTGCTGAGTTTTTGGACATGTTGCATTCCCACTGTCTATCCATCTTTGTATGTAAGCCCGTTCATATGTCTGTGTAAGCAAGAAAAAGATAATCAGAAAAAAAGACGAGCTGAATATTCACATTCAAATGGAAAAGTAAAGTAACATGGCGAAGCATACTTGTCCTGTGGCCACAATAACTGGATCCCTCATGAGTTCAAGGGATATAGGGCATAGGAAATCGTCAGGAATCATAACAGACTCTGGCTTTTTATTCTCCTTATTTTTGCTGGCCAAATCTTCTCCCTTGTCTCCAATTTCATCAGATTGACATGCCTCGGAAAATGCAGGGAAATTCTTTGGACTTTCAAGTTCATGACCCATTTGATCCTCATTGCCGCTTATTGACCCACTACTTCCTGAAACACTGATGCTCTTGACTTCACTCCGGCAACCAACCAAACCAATATTCTCAATATGCAAGGTTCCGTTTACTCCGTTGCTTGATGGTAGCAGATTCAACCCTTTCTCATGTGACGAGGCACGAGGTGACAGTCTAGAATTTGAGGGACCATATCTTGTCGTTGCTCTTTTCAGCTGTGCTCTAACCAATTGAACCTGTTCTTGAACTTCTTCTGAGATGTTCAAATCATCATAGGGTAGGTTCCCCAACGTTTTCTCCAATTTCCACGTCACGGATTGAAATTGGAAGGCAACTTTCTTTGCAGCCTCATCCTAAAATCAAGATAAACCAAGTTTCAGACACACAACAAGACATTTACAGGATTCACATGACCAGACACAAATTTTACCAATGTCTCTAAAGTCCAATAACAAAATTGACAAATCAAGTTTACCATTTACATCTATAACCATTCACTAAATCATCCCATGCTTCAAAATTTCAAACACAATAAAGTCAATACTTTTAGCAAATACCAATATATCAACTTCTACATAACTAGAAAATGCTATATAGAGAAGCATGAGACTCTCTAGAAAAGCCTTCGAGACCAATAATCCCAGAAATGGGATTCTAAAACTCCACTATACACCAAAGTTTCACATTGAATACATTAACAGGAGAGTCTATATTATAATTTATAGTAATGTGACTCGTGAAGTCTTGTTTATAAAGAGCTTTGCTATTGAGAACTGAATCTAATCTAATCTACAACAAACCTTTCCTTGAAGTCAATACAAACATTAAAGGTTCAATATATTTACACAAGTGCAAGATGAATCACATAAAAAACTTTATATGGAATCACAAGAAGAGCCAAGCATTAGACCTCACAAATAACATTTCACATCCCAATTTAATCAAATAATTCCTTTATGCCTGAGATCAAAGCAGACATTGAAAGTAAGGTAACAGATCTCAGTAGCTAACTCTTCAGACTCAATTTCTTTTCTCCACAACCAAACAGAAACCAAAAGAGAAGATTAGAGCAAAATGCAAGTAACTCACAGAGACGGCGTTGGAACCGAAGCTGGCGGCGGCGGAGAGGAGGCGCTTGGCAGCCTGGAGCGAGGCCACCAGATCGGACCACCACGGGTACGCCGTAACACTCCCCTCCGACGGAGCCTCCGGACCGATCTCCGCCGGAGAAGACCCAAAATCTCTCATCTCCTCGAACAAATGCGTCAACAGAGCCACTCTCCGGGCCAGATCCGTGCAGTCCTTCTTAAACGCGTCGCCTCCGGCGGAGGCGGTATGCGAGATCTCCCGGATGAGGGAGAGGAGCAAGGGCGCAACTCCATCGCCGCCGGAGACGGCGGTGACGGAGACAGCTCCGGCCATTGAGAGCAAAACCAGCAGAAGTGTTGTTGTTGGTGTGTTTGGGCTCTGGTTTTGGCTCGGCCGCGTCGTGAAATCAGATTTTATTTCATTTATTTGGGATTGGGCCTACAGATGAGCGACACGTAGCGTGCCCGAACAGCACAGCACAGCACACAACAACATTACAGTACAATACAGCTCCGTTTTGTATACAGATTGGGCCCAACAAAATATAGTAAATTCATGTTTTGTTTTAAATTTTTAATTAATTATTTTGCTTTATAAGTAATCACTTAATCTAAATGATTTTTAATTAGTAAGTGTTCGGTTAAATTTGGGAACATGGTGATGCAAAATTCAAACATAACTGAAAAATACAACTTATTATATAAGTTAAAATCTTAATTTTGATTAAAATTTTAATTATGAATTGACTAAAGTGATTATAAGAGAATAAAAAAGATTTAGATGATTATATTTTGAGATTTGAAGTTTCACACAAGACATTAATAAATTGTGAGCAAGACAAATTGGTAATGTAAAGAACATTTTTGTC
This sequence comes from Geranium brycei, assembly GCA_036897365.1. Lineage (NCBI taxonomy): Eukaryota > Viridiplantae > Streptophyta > Magnoliopsida > Geraniales > Geraniaceae > Geranium > Geranium brycei. Next base: position 7,687 of record JAYMTP010001347.1, on the reverse strand, counting down.
ATTTTTGAATGAATTACACATTTGCAAAAAAAAATAATTTGCGTCCAGTTTTTGTAAAGATAATAGTTCACCTATACTTTTTATAAAATTGAAAAAGGGTAATTTTTTACCATTTACACTAGAATATATCCAACGATTTCTTAGAAAATCACATTTAGAAGTGAGTTATATTGCATTTGTTCTCTCTTATCCCTTAATTAAAACAATCAATTATTAAAGCCAAAACAATGATTCCACCACTAAATATATATTTAATGTATTTGTCATCTGAACTTTCTGTTGCAAAAAATAAACAGTAATAAGAGTAGGAAAACATAACAAAATATTAATTATTACAACTTGCCAATAATACTATTTAATATTAACGCTCGGACACAAAGATTTGTGGTTTCTTGTTAACAACGTGGTGACAACTTGTGATTTGGCGATGCAGACGAGGTTCTTACACAAATATATTATGAATTTAATAATTCCATCTTATATAATTTTATTTATTTTCCGGACGTGATCTCAAGTCTAAACTCCAACAACACTTGCATTTTCTTAAACTATTTTAAATATATTTATTGAAAGTCCTTGGATTTCTTCTTTATCAATTATTACGTTCGGTTTCTCTTATTTTTCTTAAATTTAATTAAGAGGCAATATGTTTTACAACTTTGTACCATGTAATTGTTGCATTTTACAACTATGTTATGTACTTTGAACTTTGTCACTTTACGATCATCCATTTTCAAATTGTTGCAATTTACATCAAATTAGGATTATAAATATTTGAAATGACAAAATTACCCCAACATATTGGAAATTAAAGTTAACGTACAAATAAAAAAGTTGAAACCAAACTTCTCGTCCCACAAATTTGCGGCGGGAGGAGAGTGTCGATTTAGATTTAAAGAGCTAAAATAAAGTAGATGGCACATATGATATCATAGCGAAATGGGTATTAGAATTCGTTGAACGAGACGCGTTTGAGATCAACATCACCGAATTCATATCTTGTAAGTCAATTCATTAAATATAGTCTTATACATGTTATATATGGTTACTAGTTACAATCTCTATGTTGGTGGTATGATTGTTTGAAAAATATCCGACCCAACTTGGACTGAGAAAAATCAAACGGATATAACCGAATTAGTTCGTTATAAACAAAGCCAAAATTGAACTTGTTTAGTCCCCGTTCATAAAAGTAGAGCCGATAAAAAATTATATGTGAACAACCAATTAATTTGGACACATGTCTCATTTTATGTCATTGGTCTTCATGAATTGAATATACAAATATTAGGCCAACAAAAAATAATTCAAAACAAAAAGTGGGAAATTCATAAAAATGAGTTCAAATAAAACCAACTGAATTAGATCTACAACTAACGGTAAAAAACTGAATCAAACCTAATTTCAACAGTTCGATTTGATTTTTTCTTAGAATTGAGTCGATCGATTCAGTTCAAAACTAAACTATGAATATCTGTAGCTATGTTGTATTGTTTACTTTATTGCATATAAAAAGGTCATCTCCTTAAATATAGTTTTGAGAGTAAATCATTTGCAAGGGCCCTTCATCACTTAAATTCACATGAACTGGTGCCCTTTATCTTAATTAATGTGTAATTTCATGCTTTAATTCCTCCATTTGTATGGGCGCTCGCTTTAACTTTCATTTTCATGGAACATATTTTCCATTGAGATTTTACTGAGATAATTTCAAATACGTATTTACATGCTCGTTGTATATGAATTGCTACACAAAATCCATGGACATAATCTCGTTACACAACCCATTAATCCAAAAAATAATAACACAAACTTATAATGAAATTATAATAAAGGATTAACAAAACTTAAGCCGGTCACAAAATGTAGGCATTTTAATTTGTGTCCTCTTTCCCATTTGAAGGTTGGTAGCTGTAATGCACCACTAATAACGAAATCGAAAGGTCAATAATCAAAAGTGTTAGGCCAAATGCAACACATTATTATCATTAATATTCTCCGCGTATGTCTGGTACGATGCAAAACACACTTGCATTGCATTGAACCTTCCTCGCATGGTTTTCACGAATCATGCATTATTGTCGATGATGGGTCACATTTGTTTCCTACTTCAATTGTTCGTATCGCTTTATTGATATGGGTCTTCTTAGATTTGTTTGGGCCCAGTATTTTGATTTGTATTAATATGGGCTTTCACCAACCAAGGCCCAATTTTCATTTACGTCTCAAACATGTCGGTTGTCACCGACCTTGACCCTCGGATTGGAGGATTATTACAACCTCAGAAGACAAACTCTGCTGTCCGAATGACAAGTCAGATAGAAGGAGAGGTGTGGTGTGGGGGATAGTCAACATTTCAACTTCCCATTCTTGTGTTGCAATGGATTACTCCATCGTCTATAGTACATTATCATCTTCTCATGAATTTCACTGCTCCAAAGGCTCGGTTTATATGAACTATAAGTTTAAGTTGATAAGCCAATGAATATTTAATTTTACTAATCACATGTAGATGGAGCTATTATTCCACGCGAGGGGAAGTTTTGAGGCTCTTAGGTGGATCGAAAACGCCGATTGAAGGTGTGCAGTGGTGAAAACGGATTGTCTGGTTGTACCGTGCAAGCAATTAGAAATACGGTGTATATGGTGCCCTCGCTCAGGCTTAAAACGATATTGCATCAGTTACCGTCATTATCAATTTGTTTTGTTGAGTGGTTTGTCAATTGAGTTGTTCATAATTTAATTAAGTGGACTATTTTGTATAATGATCGTAAATTTAATACAGGTGATGCTTCAATTGAGATAACATCGATTATTTTCACTTAATCTAGCCAAATGATAAAGTTATGGGTTTATTAAAATAATATATGAATCATACAGAAATATATATATCAAACAATACATTAATATGGGTTTATGGGTTTATTTAAAAAAATGTATATATCTAAGAAGTTAATAACAAATAGTCTCAGTCCTCTTGTACCTGTGAAAAGTCCTCTCAATAATGCTCGGACCGAAATAGAAATAAATAAACTCTTTTTTAATCAAGGGGCACTGCAGCAAAACTTATTGCAAAATATCTAACTCTTTTGGGAAGGTTTTTCAACAAAAAGAAAGAGAAAAGAATCCACATAAATCACAAGTATATATGCAGAAATAATTATTCAAATTAATCATCAAGAAATGACACACAACCAAATGTTGCTATGATTCATACACTAACGTACATATTGCTATATACGATTCGTACTAATGTTGCACCATAATTAATTATGCACTAGGCAGTGGTCTAATTAATATATAGACACACGTAAACACATGAATCTGAGCACATATGATTTTAATTGGTACCAACGATGTCACGACGTTCACAGCACATGGATGGATCAGTAATTAATATTAATGTTATATATGTATATATATCATCTGAAGAGAGACAGCGTGGGAGCTAAGGAAACTTCCATGGACGCCGATTTGGATTCATTAACGTTGTTGTTGATGTTGTCAATGTCGTTGTGACCGTCCACAACAACGTTGTTGTTAGCTATAGGACATTTGATGGTGAGATCGAGGTTCAGATCCAGCTGTAACAAGCGTCCTGATGTTGCCGCGTCATCCTCCAGGCAGCTCCCAGCGTCGGACACTTGCTGGTCAGTGCATTTCAGACCACCTCGTACCTTGGAGGCTTCATCGTCGCTGATAATAATCTTATTAGCACCTGAATTAGTTGCGGAGATTTTGTGGTGATTATTATTATTAGGGGCTAATTGCTTTTGTAAGCCCAACAACCCGTGGTTGTTGGGATCGAGCCCCATGTTTGCGAGCTTCCGACTTAGGTGAGAGTTCCAATAATTCTTCACTTCATTGTCGGTCCGACCCGGCAATCTCCCAGCAATTAGCGACCACCTGATACATACAGTTATCAAATGTTGTATTCGTCTTAATCAATCATCAAATGTGGACAAAACAAACCTTATTAGTTTTTTAAAAAGAATACAAAAGAACCGAAACATTATTAACCTGATTAACACATGAATTCTATATGCCATATATATATTTGCTTCTAATTGTGTGTTTGACATGTCTTTCATGTTGGGGAGATTGTGTTTATTCAGGAACATCAGAGTTCGTACTTGAGTTAAAAAAGACTAGTATATTACGTCTTGAATTAAATGTGTATATATAAATTCTTTTTTAATTGGAAATGTGAGAGTTTAGATTTATGCTTGGACCTAACACCTGAACATTAATTAGTGGATTAGTTTAAGTTTTTCATCTTAATATGTATGTATAAATTATCTCGTACCGGTTGCCTAGGAGAGCGTGAAGCTTGATGATGAGGTCTTCTTCATCCTCGGCGAAGTTGCCTCGTTTGAGGTCGGGCCGGAGATAGTTTATCCATCTCAACCTGCAGCTTTTACCACAACGCAGTAGACCTAGTAATAATCAATTAGAAGAAAAGAAATGTATATTAATTCGAACATAACAAGTATTTTTAACAAATAATTAACGAAATGATGATCAAACCCTAGGTACCTGCAGCTTGGGGGAGGGTTCTCCAGCAACCTTTGCCGTGTTTACGAATGTAATCGATGAGCTTCTGATCTTCTTGCTTTGTCCAAGCTCCTTTGTTGTTGTTGTCTTGCCTCTCACAACAAGGTTTCCTCATTTTTGAACAAAAATCGAAACCCTAGCTAGTTATGTCACAGAAGCATGCACAATATGTATATGTAAATGTCTATGGTTTGGAGCTAGGAGGGGGAGAAGATGAATATTGGGGATGGATATATATCATACAATATGCAACTGTTTGTTTGGATACCGAGAAAATGAAAGGGAAAAGAAAATGGGGATTGACTTGGACCGGTGGGTTTGGACATGCATGATTTTCGTGAAACTCAGACCGAACTCGTTTCCGTTGACCAACAATACAACGTTTGAGAGTTGTTAGTTAGTTTCGATAATTGCCGTTTAGTACAAGTCCATATCATTCCTGTCTCTCTCTCTCACTCACTCGACCTTATATTATAAGTGCGTATTTAGGAACATACAATACCAAATTTGTCTATACATCACTGTCCAACAATACACACTCATATTTAAATAAAGAATAATATATAAAGATATATATGTAGGTAGAGGAAGAGTTAGTAGATAAGTCACATGCTAATTGTCGTTACGTTGACTGATAGTTATATTCTGAAAAACGGATTATGTCCTAATTTCATTGGTTTGGAGGAAATTGAGGATTCTCGCCGCAAGTACTAACCAAACAGTCCTCCTATACTTGTATACAAAGTTAATTTCTATAACTACACATTCTTTTTTTCAGTCATATATAGCTGAAAATCTGCGCGCGCGATGTCCTAGCGCGCGACACGTAGCAGAAAAGTTCTACCGTGGTCTTTTTCAATGTTCCACCATTTTGCTTAAACATTCTACCAGATCCATAACGTTCCACCGGTTCGGACGGTTTGTAATTTGCAGCCTGATTTGTATTTGATTTCACCTCTCTCTCTCTATATATATTCATCAATCTCGATCACCGTAAATATTGTAATACAATTCACTTAAAAGTTCAAGTATATGTCTATTACACTTGAAGTTTTTGTCTGAGTTATAATGACACATTCATTGAAGAATACGAAGTGAGAGATGAACAAACATTTGATATTATGTTAAACTCCGATTCACTTAAAACTCGAGTTAGTTGGTGGAGACTCATACTAATTATTTATATTAAATTACCAACTTTGCTAAAAGTTTGAATTAATAGTTGATATACTAATTATAGTTCTATACTGATAGAAATAGCGTAGATAATAATGTGTTGTGTGAAATGCAATAGTGGAGAACCATTTATATATGTTATGAATCAAACTAAATAAGAAATACTAATGGTAATAGGAAAATCAACTAAATAGGTAACAAACCTAGTATAAAAGTAGAAAACCCTAATTTTATTCTAACAACCCCTTCTAACTCAAATCAATTGTATACACTGATTAGAGATTGAAAAAGAAGTGGTGTTTACTACTTGATCAGAGTAATTTATTATAATAGTTAAACTTGAATTGTCATAGAGTAGCCGACTAAAGCTTGATTAATAGAGGTAGTAGTCAAACTGGAGTCGATGTAGAATGACCTATTGGAGCTTGCTTGAAGTAGTTAGTTACTCAAACTTGAGTCGACGACTTACTGGAGCTTGATTGATATAGTAGGTAGATGTAGGTGTTGTGAGACACTTGAAGATAAGTGATGAGAGGCTTTTGAATATAGGTGTTGTGAGACACTTAAATATATGTAATGTGAGACACTTGTAGATATGTGAATGATGAGGAGGAGGAGTAGAAGTAGGAGGAGACACTATTATGCAGAAGATAATTGATTGCCTTGCATCGACCTACTCAATCGTCTATAACAAATTGGTAGATTCGAATTCATCGAAAGTTTTAACCAATAGTTGAACTAGCCTCTCATACCATAATAGAAATAGTGTAGAGAATGATATTATTGATAACAATGTTGTGTGAAATACAATAGGGGAGAACACTTTATATAGGCTTTAAATGAAACTAAATAAGAAATATTAATAATTATAGAAAAATAAATTAAATAATTAATAAAATTAGAATAAAAGTAGAAAACCTTAATATTATTCTTAACCGGGCATATTATTCTTACGTAAGTAGGTAACCCTAATATATAGAGATTGTGTTTTTTTGAAAATGAAGATTTAAGAAAATATATTTTTGTAAAGTTATGAGCAATATATAAAGTTATGATAATATATTATTTTGGTGAGTTAATTTTAATTATACAATTTGATAATTAAAATTAATTTTATTGATTTATATCTATTCGACACGAGCACTTATAATGTATATATAATAGATACATCATATACACGCCGATGAAGTAAATAAACAATATCAGGAGGAGAAAAGTTTTGTAGTTGCACTTGGGGAGGTTAAGCATAATTTGATAACTAGAAATATTCGAGAATGGTTGTCGGTAAGAGAAAAAAGATAAACGAAAATACAAAAGATGCAGCACCGACGTGCAATCACATGCACTGTTATATGTAAGTGTGAGTGACACTAACAATATAACATATGTGTGCTCAAACTGATCAGTCACTATACCTGAAAGTCTATCATGTCGGCGACTCTAACTGGTATTTTTATTTTTATTATTATCTTTCCATGAATATGCATGAACTTGAATTTACCCAGAAAATATCAACTTTAATTATCAACATATTAATTATTTGGTGTACAAAAATTGACAAATATTTGGTGTGCAAAAATTGATCTCATCTTCAGAAAAATTATTGTAGCGCCTCAAGTTCCGATCATCATGACACGAGCTATGGTTGAGGGGCTAGTTAAGTGTCAATCATGCCTATCAATCTCAACATTTCTCTTTGTACCTTCATTTTTTCTGTTTTATTGGCAGATATCGATGCAAGAAATCAGCATGATTTCTTGCCTTGATCAAATCCCGTAAATAATGCCCGAGATCCCTTAATTCATATGTCGATATTACCATTTATTTCTTACCTTTTTAGCTTCTCACACACATGTATAAATTGTAGTGTATTTCATCAATAAAATCATCAAGATAGAATACAACTATTCTTTCTTTACATGGTATCAGAGCAGGTCGAATTGGGCCTGTGTTTGTG
>JAYMTP010001346.1:0-24664 GCA_036897365.1 Geranium brycei | reverse complement strand
CTAACTGAGATTATCCCTTATTTTTTTATAAATTCTCACTTATTGAGTCAGTGTAGCCTGGAAATATTTCTCCCAAGGTTTTTCAACTTTGATGCACACAAAGTTCGATTCAAAGGCTCTGTTTGTCCAAAGTTCGCCATCATCCTGAGGTTCAGACCAATATTTTTCCCTTCACTTCCTCTCTTCTTTCTTAAGATTTGTTCATACATGTTCCAACTTTTGTATTGCGAGTGGGCGCAATACAGGGTTTTACTGTGCAAAACCTCAGGGTAACTGGTCAACCATTACCGCCTCGATTTGGTGAAATTATTGGTTTCACTTTCAGGTTAGTGGCTACAAGTCCTAACACAAGGTCTCGTTCCATCACATGTTCGGCTCACGTCTGATCCACTTACAAATCAACTCCAACTGTGTCAGTGCGCTCAATCTATCTTGACTGGATCACTTCACTTTTTGCACAGCGGTGCATGCGACCAGGGGCGGATGAATTTGAAAAAAAAAATCATATAAAATTTTTCCCGAAAATTGGATATGCCCCCTTTAATTTTGATATATATATACAAAAGTTGTGTAATATAACAATAAAATGCATTTAGCTTAGTAGTAAGTGTGTAATACTTTATTCATGGGTTCAAACCTTGGAATTAACAACATTTTAAATAGTTGTTTGATTGTTTAATGATGTTTGGGCCTAAACTTTTTTTAATAGTTATGAACTTTTCTTAATGATGTATAGGTTTTTCAACTCAATTCAATGAAATATCGTTCACTCTCACTTTTTTTATTAGTTTATAATTATAATTATTTTTTACTTTTTATTGTAGGGATAATCTCAGCTAGCTACAGGTAGTTTGACACCATTCTCATCTAACTACACCTAACATATTTTTTCTTCTGAAAACTACGCTGACTTTGGATATTCTCACTCAACTACAATCCGTTAAGTTTTCAGTTAATTTTCTGTGTAAAATGACCAAACTACCCCTACATATCAGTTAAATTTTCAAACACTTGCCATGAACCACTAATTATTTTTCTTATTGGAAATTGACATCCCAATCAACATATAAATAGAAATAATGCCTCTCTGAAAATGAGCTGAAAAAAACAAATATTTTTGCAGGCGAAGCAAACATAATAAAACACATTGAAGAGAAAATGACAAGCATTTAGAGAGATTCAAAATGGAGACAAAATTGGCCCAATGGAAGAACATGTTACAAACCAAAAATAGTCATCAAGTTGTTCTTTTTCCTATTGAATTATCTTCTTCTTTTTATTAAATTTAAAATAAAATCCATTTTCAATTCATTTAGCTTCCTGCATTTTCTCCCAATCCGAAATTTTGAATTAAAAACTCAAAATTTCCCTTTTCATATTAAAACAGCAAAGAAACAAAAAGCAAAAGGAAATCGAATAATTACTCTTCCATAAGCATTAATGTCGAGACCATTAGCGAGCAGATCAGCAATATCTTTCTTGAGAAACTTCTGGGTCGCCTTCCTCTTCCTCCTTATCACTTGGATCCGCGACTTTGTTAGCTTTATCGGCGATTTACTAAAACGAACACCAACTCCACAAAATCATATATCTATGCATTGAAATCGAAATTGATAGCTGAAAAGTGGCCATTAGAGTAAAATCCACTCCTCCACAAGCCGTCCAGCATCTTCGATTCCAACATGTAACTCAGAAAATCGATTGCTTGTTCCATAAGAGCACTTAATTACTCTAGAATATGAGTTTGTCAGAGAGGAGAGAGAAGGACAATGGTATGTGTTTGAACATTTAAATGATATTTAGGGGTATTTTGGTCATTTTACACGGAAAATTAACTGAAAACTTAACGGATTGTAGTTGAGTGAGAATATCCAAAGTCATCGTGGTTTTCAGAAGAAAAAATATGTAGGTGTAGTTATGTGAGAATTGTGTCAAACTAGTTGTAACTAGCTAAGATTATCCCTTTAATGTATTATCTAAAAAAATTGTTTTTTCAGTTATAATTTATTAGTTATTGAATTCTAAGCAAAGTTATAATTTATTAGTTATGCTACGAATTGAGCTCAAGGGTGGGTCGTTTGATAAACGAATCAAAATCGATCGCGACCTATCAAAGTTTGTAAGGCTTGTGAATCGACTCGCTTCATATTCGTACATACATGAAAGTTAAATTCAAACTCAACTAAATAAATAAATAATCAAACTCGAATTAGTTTTTGTTATACACATTTAATAATTATTTTTTTATTAAAATTAAATATTTAGTATGAAATTTTGCCCTCTGCAAAAATTGTAAAAATTTCTAGATCCGTCACTGCTTGCGACTATGGTTTCTGCTTCAGAGTTTAGTATTCAAGCAATTGGGTTAACTACAACCGGGTACAAAAAAAAACTCTTACAATTTGAAGGCAGTATTCATATTAATTTTTCAATGGATTTGCAAGTTAGTTTAAGCATGAATCCCGCCCTATCTAAACTTGAGTCCCTCGATGGTCTTAGAAAATTCTTGTGATTTTCGAACAACTAGAGATGGATTGCGTTCCCATGTCGTATTTATAATAATCAATGATTAAGAATTGCATGATGCTCTCCCTATTGTTGATAAAGATAGCAAGACTGTCTGATATCATATTTTGAATCATATGATAAACATGTTATCATACTGCATTTCTAATTTCCTTAGGTCTAAAGGCAAAAGGAAAGTTGTTGACCACCAGAAGAATGGTCATGTCAAGAAGAAGCCCCCAAGACAAATTCAACAAATTATTGGGCTCAATCCTGACAAACTAGTGAATGGGTTGTGTTTTGTTTGTGAGAAACCTAGACATGGACGTACCAATGCTCACACCATCATAGGCCTTATAGGGGTGTTGATGGTGCTCAAGCTATCATCCAGGATGACGAGATCATTGATGATGTTGTCATTGAAGCCAATATAAGTTGCAAACTCTGGTGAATGGGTACTCTACTACAACCAGACATTTGTGCATGCACAACAACGATTGCGTAGAAGATGCACTAGGCAAAATTGTGTATATGTGGAACGACTCAACTTTTGCAATTGTTAACTTTGGGACAATTCCACTAAAACTTACTCTTGGGAAGACCCTTGATCTCTACAATACTCCTTGTGTATCTTCTCTTCAACGCAACTTGATTTCAATGCCTCTCCTTAACAAAACTAGCATGAAGAGTGTTACTGAGGCTGACAAAGTTATATTTACTACTAAGACTGCATTTCTAGAGAAGGATTATTTGAATAGTGGACTCCTTATCATGAATGTTGTATTTTCTCAGTTTCCCATATCTTGAACATAAGAAACTTGACAAGACCCCTTACGAGATCTAGAAGGATTACACTGCTAACTTGAGTTTTCGGAGAAAGTTTGAATGCTTAAACATTAATGTTTTTTTATTAAATTGACACGTAGTAAAGTGAGGCGAGCACATACTCTTTGACATATGAATTTCTTCTTAAATGTATCAAACTTCGGTCGATACACTCACATATCATAGCTTTGAAATAGTGCTAGTTGTGTGTTGTTTTTCACACAACTGTTTTAAGGTCATGCGTACACATTGGGTCTTATCTCTAGAAATACTTATCCAAGTTTTTCACAAGTCGCGGTCAAATCATCACACTAGCGTAGATAGCTCACCAAGTGTGTCTCTATAGCATCACATAATGTCAAATATGACATGAAAATGTAGTATATATATGACATGTAAATATAACATATTGGATAATACAATTAGGTTGGAGTTCATTATTGCAAATAATGCCTCGAAACAAATATAGCATTGGGTTGAAAATGGTCTAATTGAAATAATGAATTGCATATGCATCAGCTCAATACATAATTCTTCAGTAGAAAACAGAAAAAAGATAAAAGTACACTCACTGTTGAGCAAATGCAGAACAGATTGCTTCCCATTAAAGCAATACAGTTTGCTTACAAAGTCAAAACTCAAGAGATAACTCTCTCATTAAACTGAAAAAACTACCCATATCCAAAACCTTACCTTTGTTGAGATTTCACATTTGAATCCAAAAGTGTACAAAATGAAAATAAGTTAAGTACACTCACAAGTTGACTATAGGATCCTACTACAAGATGCTCCTCTTTTGGCAGGAGAAATGAAAACCAAAACCCTTTGTATTATATACTGTGTTTTTCAGTAACAGCAGATCACAAGTCAACTTCTATAGTAAATCTTACCTTGAGCATCCTCCTTGATGATATTGTTAAGACTCTCCGGAAAATCCGCTGGCCACAACACCACATCCTTCCCTTCCAGAACCATCTTCGACAGAAAATCCGCAGCCCTGTTGGTCTCGCGCCACGAGTGTGATACCTTATACTTGTCAAACTTCTTCAACAGTTCCCATATGTGATATAAACAGCTTCCGGCCTTTGGACTGTAAGGCTGATCTCTCTTGATCGTGTTCACGACACTCAAAGAATCGGACTCGATCCATATGACTTTGATCCCGAGACCCAAGGCAAGAACGAGGCCTCTCCATATTGCCCACAGCTCGACTAAGAAAACATCGCCCTCTGTAGATTTTGAAACGAAAGCGCATATAGGGTTTCCGCCATGGTCCCGTAGCAACCCACCAAAACCAGCGTTTTCTTTATCTATGGATCCATCAGTGTTTAGTTTTGTCCATCCGAGCTTAGGTTTTCTCCATTTACACAATCGAACTGGTTTGGTGATTATGTCTGCTTGGAGTTCCTGTTTCTTGGCCTTGTGCTTCTTCCCTTCGAGGTGAGCAGTCAAACATTTTGAGCTTGTCATGTTCACCAAACATACGGCACAGCACCATTCCTGCTGAACTTTTGTGACACTAGTTGGCTGAGTAGAACACTTTCCCTCCATGTCATGACTGGACTCGGATTTTTCCTAAAGGCATATGTATCAGAATCAAATTTCTATTTTAATAATTGGTTTGACTTGACGCAATGATTATATTGAATATTACTTGTAGGCGGGCTTTATGTTGGTTAATATGCATGCATCTTATTGCTTCAAAGTGATATAACTAAAGCGTGTAAAACTGGACTGAACATATTGGGCCGGGCTCCACAACTAAAAGCACAAGCTCTTAGTTGGGTTTGACTCTACCCTTTATATACACCCAATTTATTTCACTTCTTTTCCATGTGGGATTACTTAAATTCTCCATCTCATGCTTCATGTACGCGCGGAGCTTATTTCCCTTTCACGCTCGTGTACGCATGGGTCTCTACTTCAAAGTGATATAACTAAAGTGTGTAAAACTGGGTTGTACATATTGCTCTTAGTTGGGTTTGATCCTACCCTTCATATACACTCAATTTATTTCACTTCTTTTTCATGTGGGATTACTTAAATTCTCCCTCTCATGCTTCATGTACGCGCGGAGCTTATTTCCCTTTCACGCTCGTGTGCGCATGGGCCTCTACTTCAACACTCCCCCTCAGGGTAGCCTTGTCTACACGTGGGTCATAGCAGGACTGGACTTCTGCATATGGGCTATGCATATTGGGCCGGGCTCCACAACTAAAAGCTCAAGCTTTTAGTTGGGTTTAACCCTACCCTTTATATACACCCAATTTATTTCACTTCATTTCCATGTGGGATTACTCAAATTCTCCCTCTCATGCTTCATGTACACGTGGGGTTTATTTCCCTTTCATGCTCGTGTGCGCATGGGTCTCTACTTCAACAACGCGAAAAAATCACTTTTTGAAAAACTTCCTTCGAGTGAGATTAAATCAGAACAAACAAGTGAAAGTGATCAGGACAGCGTAAGACCACATATTGGCATTACCATAGTTTAAAAAAGCGTTTAAAGCGTACGCCTTGAGGCGAGGCGGAGATAATTCGCCACGGAGGCTGTGCAATTTCAGGAGAGAATGAGGCTTACTCGTCAGAGAAGAAGAGGCGTACGCAAATTAGAAACCGTCGCGATGCGTAAGAGGCATCCGCCTCTCTTCTCTTCATTAAAATATAGGGTTTTGGGTGGGATTGGGCTTTTTGAAAGTGGGCTTTTATCATTAATTTTTTTAAATTGTTTTATACAGCCTTATCTTAACATAAAAGGGTGGGATTAGGCTTTTTGTAAGTGGGCTTCTGTGATTGATTATTTTTAACTGTTTTATATTTAATTTATATTCTGTTTCATATTTAATTAGTTTTCTGTTTTTATTTACTTTCTTTTCTGTTTTATATTTAATTAATTTTCTGTTTTATATTTAATTAATTTTCTGCTTTATATTTAATTTAATTTTCTATTTTAAATTTAATTTATTTTCTTTTCTTTTTTATTTAATTTAATTTTCTATTTTAAATTTAATTCATTTTCTGTTTTATTTAATTTATTTTCTGTTTTTCTTTAATTTATTTTTCTGTTTCATATTAAATTAAATTTATTTTCTGTATTTTATTTATTTTATTTTATTTTTCTATTTTATATTAAATTTATTTTACTTATCTTATTTTCTATTTCTATTTCTGTTTTCATTTTATAACTTATGTTTTTTTCTGTTTCTATTTTATAATTTCTTTTTTTAGTTTTTATTTTATAATATCTATTTTTATTTCATAATTTGCTGTTTATTTATTTGTTTTTACATATTTATTTTTTTGCTTTTTCTGTTTATGTTCTTACTTTTTTTTAGTCTTTATTTTTTTAGTTATTTTTGTTAGGAAGTTATGTGTTGTTTGACATAAAATTGAAAGAGATAATATGTTAATGATTATTTTTCTACGCCTCAAGGCTTACGCCTCACATTGCTAAGGAAAAACGCCTCAAAGCTCATTTCCGCAATTTTAAACCTTGGGCATTACCAATAACGTATCTTAAAATAAATACTCCCTCTGTCTTAATAAGTGTCCCATCCAACTATTTGTAAAAAAAATCCAATTTTAATAATCGACTTTCATTCTTTAGGCTCATGTGTTTCGTTAACCTCTCAAGTTGTTATAACTAACTTACAGAGAGATAACATTGCTAATTCACGACTAATTAATCAACTAATAATGTGAAGGTTGCAGGTTCGCCTAGGGTTGGCCTAGTGATCAAGAGAGCATTATCTGACCCTACATTGTAGGAGGTCAGAGGTAAGAGTAGAATTCTATTTTTAATATAAATGTAATCCTATAATAAAATGCAAATAGAGACACTCATTTGGAACATCCGCTTTAATAAAGTGAGACACTTAGGACGGAGGGAATAAAAAGAGATATTTGTAAATATTCAGACTGCAAAAATGGAAATGCATTCAAAGACATGTTAAGCTATAAGTATTGGATTTGTAAATGAGGGTGATGTGCAAGAGCAGAAAAGTTATTGCCACATACTGGTCAATAAGTTTACCTCGCAAATGACAACTTTCTCTGATTCTCTTGATCCGTCAAAAAAGTTTCTTGGGAACAACAAGATGTTCTTCGTACAAGGTCTGATGAAGTTCTTGTAAACATAAGAGGCACCGCCAAAGTAAGGAATCACCAGCAAGATGGTAACCAACCCCTTTGCCTGAGGCCAAAAAGTGAGCCTGCCATGAACAACAAACTCAATTATAAGCAAATGCCTACTTCAGAAACAGCCAAATCAAAAAGAGCTCAATTTTACATGCATTCTGTAGTTTAGGCAACAAATGTTTGGATGTAAACATATATCTGAACCAAAATTGGTTCTCAATATACAATAAGCTGCATTACTATATTTCGATAGGACTAATCCAACATCCCGAACTCCAAACAAAGCACAAACAATACCGAAAACGAATAAATTTACCATGTAAGAGGCTTTGCAAGTGCCAACTCCAAGTAAGTAGTCAAAGAGAACAAAACCCAAAAGGCGAGACATTGCTGAGTCTTGGAATTGGAATCACTCTCTATTACCCTAATAGAGGCAAACCTGCAACAGACAAGCAAAAATTAAAAAATTGACCAATACCCATTTCCAAAGACCGCCATTTCCATAACAGAAACACAAAAATTAGAGAGGACAGGCACTTACAATGGACAAACCAGAGTAAATGAAGGCCTGCAAATAAAAAATTTATATAAAAAAACATATTAGAATTTCACGTACATCTCTCAATTTCTTATCCATAATCACACACATTTCAAAAGGAAGTAAATGCATAAAAATAAAAACACACCCACAAAAGTTTAATCATCAGACAGCAAAACCACAAAGATAAAATCACAAGAAGAAACTGAGCTGACCCAGAAAGCATAAGAGCGACAAAAAAAAGATGAAATACCAGGAGAGAACAGTGAAGATTTTAGCAAACAGCATGATTAAGAAATCTCCAAAGCCCATGTCCAGATTCTAGCTCCTAGCGCGGTTTCTCGATTTGGAATTTCATTTTGAGGGTTTCTTAGAGCTGAAGTTGGTGCCTTTTTGGTGGGTTCCCGAGAAAATGAGAGTCAGCATCACGGAGGGGAAGCGAGAAGAAGAAGAGAAGACCAGAAGTCGGACCCTTTTTTATAGTGAAAAAGAAGGGATAATTTGACTTTACCAATCAACCAACTAATGTTGCACTTGTCTCTTTACAAAAATTATTATTTTATTGTTTAAATATTATTGAAGAGTTATGAAATTTTAATCTAGTGTAAATAAGATGGGAAAAGGTTAAAATGTATGATATAATTTAAAATAATCAACTAAATAATAATAATATATAATATATTTTATTTAATTATAATGTTGAAATGATATTAGAAAATGACCCATAGCATGGTAGTTGGAGTAGAATGTCATATCCATATTAAAATTATATCACATTAAATTTAGCATATAGTTGGAGTTGGTATAATAATTATACATCATTTTCTCACTTCTACACTACACGCCTACACCTAATTAAAATAATTTATATTTGTCTTTAATTTTCACACAGTTAATTTTTGTTGTTTCTGGTTGTGTATAAGTTAAAAGTCAAAAACATCCTTAATTTTCTTTTCATTTTTCAAAAATGTGTCCGCGTATAATAAAATTGATTTTCTCATCTCTCATTCCCAACCACCAGCGAAACATAGAGGAGACCACAATTCAATGTTTCTATTTTTGGTTGTGAATCGTGATTGGGTTGACTCATCTCTATTTTTGATATGAGTTTCGATTTATTTTTCGAAATTCGATTCTTTTACGAAATTCAGTAATAGAGTGTTTTTTTGAGGTTTGAGTACGAAAGAAGGGGACAGTTGTGGAGGAGATGGGTCGAATTGAAAAAGACGATGGCACAAGAGAGGGATTTACTTCGAATTGGGCTCACTCCATCTCTCACTCTCTCCATATTTCTCCTCCTTAACCAGAAACACCATTTTTCACAAGCCCACAAAAAAATTATTACTCAATTTATCATGAAATTTTTGATTTGTGGTGGATAAAGTTCAATTTTGTAATGTGAATGGAATGTTAATTTCAACTGAAATTAATGTTAAAGTATGAATGGAAGGATATTTTGGTCATTTCAAAAGATTTAAAATTAAAAAAAAAATAATGGAGTTAAGTATCTCAGGTGGTACTCATGCATAATCATCTAAATTTTGTACCAAAATGTAATTAAGTAAAGATAGTAAAATAACATTTCCTATATTAAAAAAACTTATGGATAACATATGTATAATACAAAATTTATTACATGCTAACTGTTTTTTGAATCTATAATCAAGAAATTCAATAAATGCTCTTTTAATGTGGCTCCTCAAGATGGTTGAATCCAACTTAAGTTCATCAAGCACTCAATATTCAGTAAATGAGATGAAAGAGCGAGTGATGATAAATAAAATATCAGTATTTTATACATTCTTGAATCATATGATGATAGGATAATATTTGACAATCACTGTCCCTGCCTTGCAAAAAAACATAACCTAAAAAGTGCAGAAAAACTATGGATTAAGATACAACAACTCTTACTCAAAAAAATGAACGCATTAGTAGATTTGACCATAGGAATTTAATTTCTAACACTTTAAAGTGAGTAATATAATCTCTCAAAATAATAAATGTTGAATGGATATTTTGGATTAGTAGATTTGATAATAAAATGATCTCGGTAAATTATTCAAAGTTGAAGATTCCAAAACAAAGTTTGGACCTGCAAACTATTGCAACACTAAAATTATCAGCATCAACCATAAAATTATTAAGACTAATTATAGAAGTTGGCATGATCAACAGCTTCATGCACCCAAGACCGAACCAGAGCTCCTTTTGCACTCAGACAGCATATCCATGTAGAATTGGCACTTGCTGATATCGCTTCCGTAATGGTTAATGCACTGCAACATAAACATGACAATCACCTTCAGCCATGTGAAAACAACTAACATATTGCACTTTCACTCACCCATTATCAAACTAAAAATGAGACTGAAAAAGCATGAAAGTGATTTCTAGTTGGACAGAATAACATCATGCAAGCAACATGAAGTAAAAGGTATCCTCCAAATGTATATGGATTGGCTTGTGATACCAAAATGAAACATTTTTCTCTAAATCGGAGAACATATTGAATTTGAATCTAGGAAGGAAAAAATTTCTTTGGAGCCTAGTCTAGAGCACTTGCAGAAGAAAATCGCGGACAGAAATTACAATCTCAATTGGTCTACTCTAAGATGCTAACGCATTGACTTAATCAGTGAAGATTCACCTAATATTGATATAATAATGAGTAATAAGATAAGCCATTCATAGATACAGACCCAGCAACCGCTTAACCATAAAATATGGTTAAGGTACCGAGACTATTACTAACCGCTGTTTTTAGAAAATGTAGGTGCAGACAGAATGAAAGCGGCCTAACACCAACTACAAATAGGGGAAACCAAGCCAATCAAAGCAGAGAAACCACAAGCCACTCTACCTTCCTTACAATTAGATTTTCCTCTTAAATTGGAGATCCATGACCATTTCCTTTGTGATTTTGTTTGGCCATAGCAGACCATTCAGAAAGGAAAAGGTAATGGGTCTCCTCTTGTATTTAGCAACATGACAGTACCAAGTATAAAGACAAGTTTGATAGTTGAGACTTGTTTTCGTAATGGTCATCACAGAGTCAGTGTTTTTGTTCTCAAACCAAAAGTATATTTGCTAAATTGACCAATCCTCACTCGCCAAGGACTTACGGATAACAATTTGACCACACTTGGGATAGAGTACAGTACAGTATTCCAGTTCACTTTAATCAATGATGCACATCTATCATGCTATGTCAACCAGACTATTAGTTCCGCCACTAGGGAAGTATCATAGTAGTATCCGAATTGAATTGGATGGTGATTATGCAGTACAAGATCAAAAGAAATACACAAAAATGAGCATACCTCTTGAAAGGCCTTGGATTGAGTAGAACATGCATTGGATCCTTCAATAGCATTCGATGTTGGGGCTGCTGCTGCAGCAGCCGGGGATGAGGCCACAGTCTCATGTTGGATAACACGAGGACCCATAATGGCATCTACAGCACGATGGGCAATAGAAGTGCCAACACCCCAACCAATCCCTGCACATTTGAAATTGAAACCCACAAAAACCACAATGAGCCTAGCTGGACTGTAGAGAACACCTCATTCGTGGATGAAAAAAAGGAGGCTAACCACACCATCAACAACTGCAGCACCAAATCCACCCCTGGAAGATCCTTGAACATGCGCTGGTGGAGGAGCATGATTGACTGCATCAACCAATAAAAGATAGTAACAAAGTTAAACATCAAGAACAGTGCACACATTACATGCGAGGAAAAGGCTGAAACCATAGTAAGCGTTACAAAATTTCCCGATAGAAATGGTAATCTTAAGATCAATACCAAGAGATCATGCTTAATCTTGTAAACTGGACATTAATAGAACACAAGATACTCATGTCCCGAATATTAACGACCAGAAAAATACAGGAATTTCAACATTACCTGTCTGAGGAGGGTTGCTGCGCGGAGCACGAGCAGCAGGACGAGGGGCAGACCTTCCTGCAGAAGAGGACAAATTTAACGTTTAATAGTTCAGCTTAAGTAACTAGAAATTTGCAACCATCAAACAATAAGTACATCTAAAATCGAAGGCTTGACGGATAACTATAGAACCAAATCTTCAAAATGGAAAAACAAAAGGTAAGGTCTTTTCTTTGTGACAACATAAGATACATGTAAAAATAACACTACTGAGTTGGTAAGAAAATTTCCACAATACAAATCTCAGAAATAGGAACCGTTAAGGATCTCATATCCCAAATACAAAAAATGTTTGGAACTTCATCCAGCAAACAACCAAGGATTGCATCCCATATCCTAAATGCAACAACAATGCCATTTCCAGAAACTTAATACAGTTAAAGTAAACAACTTGACACAACAAAAGGAGTCCATGTGTAATCCACATCATCTGAAATAGTTTATAGTCTGAATCTTATTCAAATCCTTTTATCCTCTATAATTTCTTTTAAACCAACCGCACAAGCACTATCTCATATGAGATCTTAATCCTAGTGGGTCACCTTTGGTTAACCTAGATTAGGGTTAGGTTAGGGTAAATCAGATCTGTTGCTTCATTGCAGATTAAAAAAAAAATCAACAGTTCCTAATCACCAGGAAGAAGAAATCACAATTCATTTTCCATCAAACATCAGTAGTATCAAACATTATAAGCCCCGATTGTTCTGGCATTAAACACAAATTCAATCAAAAATTAAATGGACTACTACATTTACAACAAATCCCTTTCTAAGAAACCCATTCTAAATCCAGATACATAATGAACAATATAAACACAAATTAAAAAAATATAACAGATTGACGATATTCAAAATCATTAAAAACACGAAATATTAATGGATCTCTGACAATAAATCTATAAACCCATCAGGTAAATGAGATCCAATCAGGATCATCCATACCTCCGGAGCTTCGGCGAGGCATATTTGTGCGCGGCGATAATGCAGAAAAAAAAATTCTAGGGTTTCGGGAACGAATTGGGAATTTGGAAGATGAATAGGAGAATAAATGGATAAGGGTTATATTTATATGAGGCGTTGCGAGGGTTTTCTTGTCCATCACGTATCGAAGCTTCTAGAGTTTTGACTCTCTCTCTTTATTTCCCTGAAAAACAGAGTTCGCAAATCACACCTGATTTTTTTAAAGCATGAAAAATTAAAACCTTTTTATCTTTATTTTTTCAAAAAATAAACTTTATATTTATCTTGGCCCGTACTCAGGTGAAAATGGGTAGTTTAGACGAGAATTTGAGAACAAGCGACGGTTATTGGATCAAATAGTATACGGCCAAGATCAGCTAACGAGCGTGATGAGTAAAATAACGGAGACATTTGTATGTAATTATTGAAAGTTCGATGATTTATAACTTCATTTTACGTAAGGATGACAACGGGGCGGGTTTGGGGCAGATTTGACAATCTCCGTTCCTGTTAGGATCGGATCGGGGATTCTCCGTTTCTAACGGAGACGAAGCTTCCCAATTAAGTTCAAAAATTCACCGTTTTCCGTTTCTAACCCAAAAAATGTTATAACATATTTATTTTTTAATAAAAATATATTTCTTAAATGTTATTTTTTTTCATTAAATATGTATTGTACTGTAAAATAATATTTTAATAAAAATATATATTTTTTATTAAATATGTATTTTAAAATATAATTTTTGATTTTTTAACATATATATTTTTATTATATTGGGACGGAGCGAAGCGGGGATACCTCGCCCCGTCCCTGCCTCGTTTTCGTTCGGATTCGGAGATCTCCGTCAGGGACGAGGAATAGTGTCATCCCTATTTTTACGAAGTGATGAGGGTAGAACTGTAATTTCAGCAAACTGATGGGATCTCCCACTTAATGCTCAGAATTCAGATCGTTGATCTGAATCCCTGATTTGAAAATGATTCCTAAATTGGCAGAGATTTAAATATATATGATTGTTTCCATAATTATCACTAATTCTTTCCTCAAGTAATTTCATATATCCCACGATTCTTTCGTATTTGAATTTCCTTAAAATCGAATAAGTGAATCACGCAGGTTTTTGGTTCATCAATATGTAGTTCATATTACTCTCGGCATATATGTTGTTTGCACATTTTTTGGTAGCTTTTCTCCATTTTTACTAGTGTTGTAAAAATTGTTAGGCGCTAATCAGTCGGTAAGGATATTCTAAGGACTAATCGGAGATTAGTCAGAAATTAATCGAAAAATAAATCAAATTAAGGACTAATAAGGAACGATAGAGGATTAATGAGAACTAATCAGGGATTAATCACGGCCTAGTCGAACAAGTCGAGGATTTTTACAACGATGATTTTCACTACTAATCACTACTTTTAGGCCTTCAGTCGATGTCGTTTTTTATTGTAGTTTTTACCTTTTTCGTCATTTTTGGTACTTACAATACTCGGTCTTTTCATGGACTAAGAGTTTTCATTACTTTCATCATTCTTAAGAATTGGTATTAGTCTATTGGATATAGGTGGTTGTTTCGAAAGTATTTTTGATATAAAAAAGTAAAATAAATTTGTAGCTCCATTTGACGGGCGATAAATAATACATATTTATTCTAATTATTAAAAATAAAAAGAGACTACACTTTCCATCCTAGTTATAACACGATCAACATAATAAATCATTAACATTTAGATGACACATTTTATATCTTTTAACAACTTAATTTTTACACGTCAGCAATTTGAGACACCCACTTTCTAAGGAAAGATTGTAAGTTTGATCCTTGTTACGTGCATGAGATGGAGACAGATTTTAAGTAGAACAGAAAAATGATTAAATAGTTTTAGAAAAACAACCTAATTTTACTTGAAAAGAAAAACAAAATACCATTAGCGGTTTGAGGCACACGCAGGTTATAGGTTCAAACCTTGCTGGACGCATAAAGTTGGGAAAGATTTTGGGTAGATTAAGAAAACGATGTAACTATTCTTATAAAACAACAAACTTTACCATTTGTATCAGAATGTTGCCCTATCAACATATCAAAATGTTGCCTATGAGTTCATTAAGCTAATACAATAAAATTAAAATTAAAAAAATTAGTAGAGCAGGTTCACACTACTTTCATTTGAGGACAGCAGTAACCAAAAATTGATCTAAATTGACCTACTGCAAAATTAAACTTAGCATTATACAAGGGTTGTAAAAGAAATGACAGAGACCACATACAATAATAACTCATCGATCTGTTCCAATGATTCACAATGGACCCATCTTCATGCTATGGATCTGATCATGTAGTGTTCATTTTCAGAAAGCCAAACATAAAACAGAATCTACAGCTCACTTGGTTAACAAAATTGTTCTGCTTACAACTTTTAAGTTTCTCCCACTACTAGAAACATATTCTCAGAAGAAAAGCCCAACATTCAGCTTCAGAACATACAGTAGCTTAGCCAACAACAATAATGCAGTTCAATTCTTCAATTTAATGCTTCCTCTGCAGATGGGAAAAAATAATTTGCATCAACTTTGTGCAAATATTTAGCAAACATAAACATTGAAAACCACAAAATTTATATGATAGGGAAAGCGATAAGAGAGAAATTTATTCATAAGAAGCAATATTCAATGAACTGGATCAATGACTTGTCTATGAGGAGTTTATATTGATCTTTTCACTGATGTCAGGTTCTATGCATTTCTCCTGAAATTTCCCCGTTCCAGTTATTTATTGCAATTGTGAACCCTTTAAGAATACTAAAAACAATTTTTCCCCAACGGAACAAAATGCTTCCCATCTTCCACTTTGAAGTAAATAGTTAACAAACGTAAAATGGCAAGTGGGTTTGTCTCCAAATTCTTCCTATACCCAATAGAGGTGGCGAGTCTGGAAAATTTCTCGGCAATCTTAATGTATTGGACTAAACAAAAAGCCAAGTTCTATCTGGACAACTGTAGTTGAACGAAGTTACTAAACATGTGTGGTTGGACAAACTTTTCACCATGAGGTATAAATCGAGCGGTGCTACTTTGTTAGAGTAAATACATTCTCAGTTGTAGCAAGTTTTATATAGGTATTGCTGTGTAGTTACATGACTGTATGTACATGTCAATGCAAGAACTCCATGGCAATATACGAATAAGCATAATGAAATTCAGACTATTGTATAAGTGTATGAATCAACAATCAAGCCATTTCCCAAAATAATGTTAGGGTTCAGGACTAATAGAAAGTATTATACCTTGTGTTTCTTAAGATTTCCCTTCTTGCTGCTACCACCACTTCTGAAGCCTGTAGTTTGTTTGTCTAGATCATCTCCGATGGGTAAAGATTTGATTTCATCATAGAAACTTTCAGTCAGATCATGCAACCTGGTACAAACAAATCAACAACAGTCAAGCCCGGCACATAGATAAACTGAAAAGTGTAGAGTGTTGAACAAATATATGTGAAAAATACTGATCTCCAAAAGAAATGTTAGAGGAATATATTTTGAATTGCAACACACCCATTTCTGGACTTCTTCAAGTGTTTCTCTCTCTTTTTCTCCATCTTTGTAAGAGGAGCACGAGTGAAAAGCTCCTCTTCCCGGCGTGCACGCTCTTCCCATTTTTCTCTATATCTAGTAAGTTCTCTACTTTCAGCTCCAATAACTTCTCTGACCTGCGTGTGTTTCATCCACCAAAAATATAAGATTAAGCAGAAGCTACACGTGAAGCCATTCAAATCTAATATCGCCCGAACGACAGTTCTGACTGACCTCTTGAGGTCTTCCCTCTATATCATCCATCATATCTCTTACATAAGCGCTCTCCTTAGATTGGCGTAAGAGTTCCTTCTCCCTTCTCAAAGCATTCTTTTCCTGTTTTGACATCTTATCTTCCTCCATAGATGTAGGGGCAAATTTGGGAGGTCGGTAAACACCATCAGCATCCTGCAGAAGATAGATACAAGCTTAAAAACAAGAATTTAATCTTTTCTCAAGCTAAAACAGAAAAGATAAAATGGTGCCTATATTGCAGGAGAAATGTTTTTTTGTAACATTATGAAAAGAGCAAGGTTGTGAAACTCAGACCTCAGGGAGATCTTGACCAGTTGACAAATGGGGAGTTTCGAGAACCCGGGGAGATCTCGGGGGATCTCGGCAAGACTCGTTTTGTATTAAATAAATAATCATATATATAATGTTTATTAAAGACAAAAAATGATAATATTTAATCATTTTTAATCCAAAACTTGTCCATAATCAGTAAGAAACTAATTAACAACCTAAAAACAAATTAGTTCAATAATCAAAATTAAATATAAAGCAAAAAAATATGGTAAAGCTAAAACAGATTAGGAAGAAATGAGTGCAAAAGAAATGGAAATATGCCAAATCAAAACAGAATCGTTAGCAAAGAGATCCATGTCTTTATACTTGTCATACCTCTGAATTCATAGCTGTTTTGCTAACTAGCATGTCTGGATTTGGACGATATCTCAACAGATCTTCTGTTTTGTGGGGTGCATTTGCTTCCTGTTCACCAGCACCAGCTACATCTGCCGTGCCAGCAGTAACCCTTGTAACCTTTTGAATTTGGTATTGGAGTTTTTTGTCGATTGGTCGAATCTGTTATCACAAATTTCACGAGAGGCATAAGACTTGTTGACTGGGTGTATAGTTGGAGAACAAGGAGAAACAGAACCAGAATCTGACCTTTTCCAAAAATAATCTTATCTCTACAAGGCTCCGAATAACCGGATGGCCTTCTATAGGGAAACCTTTAGCCTTTCGGAGCAGATAGTACACAATTGATTGGCAATAGTTTAGAAGCAACAAATGCTTAGCTTCAAGATAGCTCATCCCATCAGCTGTTGGAAAATGATTTGCCTTCACCTAATATACAATACACAGACAATGTTGAAACTTGAATGTGGAAGGTCACGCACTAAACTCTCATTTCAAACATACGCAATAAAAAGAAATGGGATTTCTTGTGGCGTATATTTAGAAATAAATATTCCATCAACATAAGGCTCATTATGTTCATTCAGTGTCGAGGATAGGGAAAAGGGTACTCATTGGCTCACTCCACTAAATATTAAAAATAATACGTGCCAAGCACCAAAGCAAGCATGTAGCAACGGGGTCAGGGCAATAAGTTTCGATTCGGGAGATGGGTAATGGTTTATTTGGCCACTAAAATTGCTGGATTGGAGCTATTGACGGGAACAACCAGTGAGCAGTCATGAAAATGATGAGGAGACGGAGGTGACAATTAGTGTTCAACCACATTTTACCCATTAATAAATAATCTACCTAGAGCTGATAATTGCTTGTACTAACAACAACAATAAGCAAATTTGGAGTACAGCAGCAACAATTCTTGATTGCAGTGAATAATTACATAAAACCACTCTTGAGAAATCTACATATCATCATCTTCATCATCTTTTTCTCATCATATTCAACATAAAAAAAACTAGCAAAATTCTTGAAAACATTTGGCCCATTAATTTGAACAATTTTAGCAAAATATAAAATCTCACCTTTGCTGTCAAAGCCTGGACCTTGGCCCTCACCACATCCAATCCTTCCTTCATCTCCGTCAATACTGAAACCAACTGAGGAGCTTCTCTGCAAAATTAACAAAATATCAATATATTCAGCTCAACCAAAATTTGCTGAAATACCATTACATAACAACCTAAGCATTCAAGTACAACGATGAAAAAAAAAACTGAACTTGTTTATTGTTTCATCGTCAAGAACGTTGGTGTTGGGAATTTCCTCCATGAATTCGAAAACGATAGCGAGGAGCTCAGAGGCAGAAGGAAGGAGAGTAAGAGCTGGGTTTTTTTAGGGTTGCAAAGCACTGGGCCGGGCCCTTATAGCACTTAGCTTCCTTTATTTCTCAACAAGATCCAATTACTTGGACCAATGTACTATTTTAAAGGAATAAATATAAATAAATCATGTAGTTAGGAGTGTAAACGAGCTGAATCGAGTCTTATTTTAGCAGGACTCGACTTGTGAAAAAAGTGTTCAGCTTGAGTTCAAACGAGCATATACAACTAAAATCGATTTTGGCTTCAAATAAAATAGACAAGAGCTCGAGCTCGCTTAAATTTAAATACAAATATTTATTAAAAATTAAATAAACAATAAATAAGTCAACTTGAGATTGGCTCGACTCGATTCATATCGTCTAATTCTATTATAAAATTTTATTAAAATTTTAAATATAAAATTAATTAAATATTAAATGAGACGGCTCGCGAGCCTATCGAGACTTATAGGGTCAGGCTCGAACTCGGCCCGTTTATTAAACGAGCTTAATTTTGAGCTCAAACTCGATTATAACGAGCCTGAACCGAATATTTAACGAGTCGAGCTCGAACGGCTCCTCACAAACTCGGCTCGTTTACACCTACATGTAATGAGTAAATAGGTATATATATATATGAATAAAAGGGAATAAATCATAATAATTTATTTAGAATTGATTTTTCTCAAAAATCAATTTAGAATTGATTTGTGTCATATTTACGAGGGTTGAAAATGGACACAAATATTATGGATTATTTTATTGATTACCAATAATACATATTTATACGATATTATGTGTTTAAGTTGGTAAGCAAATATTTCCTAATTGCTATTGTTGTTAGGGTAGGCATGGTTTCGGACCATAACTGGACATAACCAAATTTTTTGGTCCTCGATATATGGAAACTAAACTTGAAACTATTATGTGAGAAACGGTTTGGTTTTGAGTCAATTCTGGGTGGTTCGTTTCTAATATTACCGGTTGGAATTGACTACTTTTTATTCTTGAATTTACATTCGATTTATAGACCAAATTTGACGAAATTAAACCCTACTTATAGCCAAAAACATTAAATTTTCAATTATAAAAATTAGGATAGAAAGTTGGATGTTATGACTTAATTATTACAACTCAATTTAAAGATAGAGTTTGCAAACAAAATAATAATAAAAGATAGATAATATATGCGGGTGGATGAGAGGCGGACAAGTGGCGATGCGAATCGATTCGGTTTTATCAGTTAACTGACAATTTGAGTTTTGAGAACCAAAACCAAACCAAAATTGAATGGTTCTCTCGAATTCATAATCAAAACCAAACCATTAACCATCGTTTTAGTTTTAGTTTTCGATTTCGAATCTAGTTCATCACCGGTTCTAGGACTAAGTGGTCACCCCTAATAATGTCCCACAGTGTAATAAGATAAATACGAAAATCGAAAAATTATATATGATTTCTTGATTGATTTGCTAGAATTTTAACACTTTCCCTCAAGTTGAAGTGTAAGTTGAAGTGTGGATATCGACAATGTCCAATTTGTGAAGGAGAATATAGAAACATAAGCATATCGGAGCCGACGGTGAAAAACCAACTCGTCTCGGGGCCGACAGTGAAAACACCAACTCGTCTCAGGGCCAACAGTGTATACGTTAATTCTTCTCATGACCGACAGTGTAAACGCCAATTCGTCCTTGTTGTCGAAGGTGCAAATTGTTACTATCTCGGGGTCGATGGCGCAAATGACAACTCGTCTCGTTGCCGACGGTGTAAAATTTTATTTGTCTCAAGGCCTATAGTGCAAACAAAATCTTGGGACCAGTTATATGAAAATAAAAATCATTATAGCACCAAATATGTCCTGTCACCCGCCACAAACACTCATAAACGAGTGGGCAGAACCACAAACCAATTGATGTTTAACCAATGATCAACATGGTTAGCTCTGATAGCATGAAGAAAAACTCAAATGACTTGATTATTTTATTTAGTCTTACGATACTTATTTGTACCCAATTACATGTGATTAAATATATATATATATGTATAAGAGACAATAAATCAAATTTGATTTCTATATGATTTTTGTTATTATATGCAAGGATCACAAGACTCCTCCTCAAGTTGAAGCATAAGTGCTGACAATGTCTAATTTGCAAAAAAGTATCACGAAAGCAACATCTCATGATAGACCGAAAATTAACAGAGATAAACGAAAATGTCAACTCATCACATGCTCTCGGCAACACAAATATCACACGTTCTTGATGGTAAAACGAGAACTACAACACAGACTCTCGACATTACGAACATCACATGCTCTCATAATTCTTAGCTTTAATGTCTTCACTCCCTTGTTTCATACCTTTCTGGATGGTGAGGAAAGGTACTAAGTGACTCAGGTTATCTATATGTATGCGAGACTTAGAGGAGAGGTGAATCCTTAGCTCGACAGGTTTATTTATAGAAAGAAAATGTATGATTTGCTGAAAAGGTATGATTTGCTCTATATTATGCAATTTCTATTCGACATTACGAACATCACATACTCTCATAATTCTTAGCTTTAATGTCTTCACTCCCTTGTTTCATACCTTTCTGGATGGTGGAATGGAGGTGGAAGAGCTCCCAAAACCTTTAATAGAGATTGAAAAACCAAGAGAACGGTAGAGAGGTGGCGGCGGGTGAAAGATCCCCAAAAGAGAGGCTGTGATTTTTGTATTTTTAGGAAAACACAAAAAGTTGAAAAGGTAGTATTTCATGAACCCTTGTCATCGTCCAAAACATGTATGGTGACATGTGTCACGGACCTTGTCTCGATCCATGATATGGTACGGGATATCTCTCTGTGATGTGTCATGGATCCCTGTCCTGGTCCCTGGCACTCTTCGGGACTTCTTTGAGCTTGAAATGCAATTGTGCCACCTATTGAGACAACACTGTAATGTGTCACAGACCTTGTCTCATATCGGAACAAGGCTAATTAGCTTATGGTCTTTCTGCCTTTTTTCGAGTTCGTTCCATCCTGAGTCCAAATAAGCTCTAAAAATATGTTCCTTACATTACTCACCAAACCGCCTGAAGGTATCAGATGACACAAAAATACAAAACATGATCACAAATTAGAGGCAAAGCCACTTCAATATTGGTGAAAGCGGTCAATACTATATTCGAATGAACCCACATCAAGAAACCTTAAATGAAAGCCCTACATATAAAACCCTCAATTTTCATATTACCCATTTCAATCTATTAATTAATCACTCGTACCCAAAATCAATAATGTAGCCATTCATCACAACTAAACATGACGGATAGGAAGCAATTAAACCATAATCGGAGAAATTCTTACAAAACCTTCATTGATATTCAAGTTTACATTTCTCTCTATATATAAAATCGAGAGCATCTCTCCATAAATTCCAACGTAAAAAAATATAAATTTGGCGACCGTACGAGTGAGCCAAATCTTTTGTCAAATTCTGTCAAATTATTTTTTTTTCTTTTTTTTTTGAATAACAGTACTCATACTTCATTAGTTCAGATCAAACAAAACACACGAGTCAAACTCAGGGGGGACAGGCCCCGACCCCAAGTGCCAATCAGATTCCGACAAAGCCGCACTCGCAAGGATATGAGCTGCTCTATTGGCTGACCGACGTACAAAAACTACCTTTACCTCATCTAATTGAGAAAGGAAATATCTACAATCCCTCCCCATGGTGCCATTACATCCCCTCTCCCATTCACCTCTGTAACTAAATCGAGACAATCCGTCTTAATAATTACGCACCTCCACCCCTCCTCCAACACCCTCCTGAGCATCTCCCGAACCCCCCAAGCCTCCACCGTCAGCAGGTCAGTGATGTCCCTTCCCGAACGTGTAGTCGCCGATACTACCCTTCTGGCGTCGTTCCTAACCACCCAGCCCACCCCAAACCTGCGCGCTATACGATTTACACCTCTATCCACATTTGCCTTCCTCCACCCCACCTCCGGTCTCTTCCATTTCTCGACCCTCACCGTCCCTCCCCCACACCTCTGACCATTCCTCCTTTACCCTCACCGCATTAGAAATTAACGAAGCCCTATTTAATCCGAACCCCTTCCAGACCATCGCATTCCTCGCCCCCAAATCACCCAACAAAGAGTCTCGACCATGTCTAACTCCTCCGCAGACACCCCGCCTGCTACATTCCCAACCTCTTGAGCATCGTAGACCCTCCTCCCCCTCGTACCCCAATCCACACCATCTTCCACAGGCACTGGATCATAAAACAGTTAAAGAACAAATGGACCTCGGTCTTCCCCGCCAAAGCACAGAAAGGGAACACTCGGTCCACCGCGACCCCACGCGCTCGCAGATTCATCTTCGTCGGCAGGCACCCGACCGTTGCCTTCCACACAAGCATCTGCACCTTAGGAGGAAGTCGCAATCTCCATATTTTTGCCCAAACCGCCTCCCTATGAGCTGTTACCCAAATTCCATCTTTTTCCAGTTGAGCTTTATATCCACTCCGGACACTGAACAAACCCTTCCTCTCAAAACTCCACCACCACCCCTCCACACAACCGTGTAGACTTCTCGGAATCTGCAGCACCAACTCCCGATCCCTGTCATTTAAGACCCGTTCCACCTGACCCACATCCCATTCTCTATCCCTGTAACCCCACAGATCCCGAACTAAGATTCCCCCGTAGGTCATGGTGTTGGGACGTGATAAACGGGTGACCGTCGGCCAACTATGGCTCACCCAACACCTCAAACCTTCCTTCCCTCACACACCTCCTCCCCCCAACCGAATCACATCCTGGCCGTCCAACAGGCTCTGCCACACATAATTAGGGTTGGTTCCCAAATGGGCCGATAAAAAAAGAAGAGTTTCTAAAATATCTTGTCTTGTACAACCGAGCCACCAGAGACGACGGTTCAGTTATGATCCTTTAACCATACTTCGTCAACATGCTCAGGTTAAACTCCCGGATCCTCTGGAACCCCAAAGCCTCCCGACTCCTTTGTTGGGATTCGGAGGTTCTCAATCAGAAATTTACGCAGCGGAAATAAAATAATTTAACTCCAAACCCGTCAGGATCGCCACTATGCGATAGATCTACGATTAAAATCCTAGAGTAGAGATTTCGGTTTTACCTTATTGTTTTGTCGAATCGTTGATTCAGGAGCACCAAAATTGGATCCTCCCTCCATATGTATCCACACAAACACACAAAGATTAGTGATCTTACTTCAAATATACCTACTAGAATATAAGAGAAGTGAGTAGAAATTTTGGCAAAGCTTCGGTATGCGCGGAATGACTTGGATGAAAATCTGCACAACAGCACTCTATTTATAGAGTTGGGCTAGGGTTCGGGATCACGAACCAGCCCATAAAAAGGGCTAGGTTCGGTTCCCTTGGAACCCTAACCCTAACCGCCACTTAAGTAGCCGGCTTGGGCCTCGTGGGCCGTAACCCTAATGGGTTTCGGCCATGAGGGAGCCGAGCCCCTTAAGTGGCAGCCCCTCATGGGCTCAGCCTCCAAGGCCTGCCATGGCCGGGCCCTAAAGCCATAGGCTTTGGCCTGGCCCGTGGCCCGTTTTGTGCAATTCGGGCCCGTGATCCAAAACCCTAGGTTTTGGCCCACGACCCGTTCCAATTTAACTTACCGAAATTCGCCTAATTTCTACAATGCGTGTTTTCGTGTGTGACCCTATAGACTCATGTCTCGTTGGCAGATCAGCGTAAAATTACCATTTTACCCCCTCCATCATAAGTGACATCTAGTAAGACATTATGATTACCCAACGTACATGATTATCGATGATTCGACTTAACCTCATGTCGTCCATGTCACTATCCTTTTATCTCAAGGTATCCTGATTAATCATAAGGCATAGAGCC
>JAYMTP010001345.1:0-24667 GCA_036897365.1 Geranium brycei | reverse complement strand
GAACTCTTTGTTATTTTGCTTTCTAGAGTTGATTCCCATGGATTTCAACTAGATGGCGGGTGTGAATTTTGCGGGAATGATTCTACCGAGCTTAACAAGTTATGTTTGTTTATGTTTTATACATTGCTAATGCTACCCGTCTTATCAGTAACTCGCATCAGAGTTTGATGTTGGTGTACTTATGTCTTTCATCATTTCTTGATGCAGCTTGTTGGTTTGGCAGGCATTGCAAATGGGTGGTCTCGCGAGGACTTTCCCCGGTTAAAGGTCTCGTCCAAGATACTCGATATTGATGGAGACGGAAGAAAATGTGAAGGCGGTAGAGTCCGACCTCCCAGGAAAAGGATATTGAGAAACAAAACGTCAACAGTCAAAGACAGCGATATCAACGCTCTCGTCAAGCAGGTCCAATCTTCGCTCATAAAAGAAACGGCCGATAAAGTAATAATATCACAACAAACGGCCGCGAGTTCTAGCGAAAGAAGTTCCGCGCCTAGCGGTGGCTCGTCTGAGGGCAAGTCCCCGGCCGCTGAGTTTTGGGAAAATCACCTCCGTTCGAAGGATCAAGGTAATGATTTTTCGGTTGATTTTGTTTTTTGGGAAAATTGCAAAAGAGTGACCTATCATATGACAGTTTTGCAAAAAGGTGTTGTATTGTTTGCATGTTTTTGCAAAATGGGTATGTTTTATAAAAATGACAAAATTATCCCTGAAAATAAAATATTTTTTTAAAGAAATAGAAGTTTTTCTGTTTTTATCTTTTAACTTAAATTTGCATGATCAAATTTTGTAATTATACTATTTTTAATTCAAAATTATGTTATAAAAGTCTTAATTTGATAAGCAATTTCTTTTTTTTTAAGTTAAAAAATGCAAACAACACGACACCTTTTTGCCATTAACAAACAACACCACCTTTTTGCCATCAACAAACAACACAACACCATTTTACAAAAGTGTCATATAATATGTCACATTGTTTTGCAATTTCTCTTGTTTTTTTCGGAGAGAAATGCGATTATGAGTTCAAAACTTCAAAAGTCAGAGAGATTGTGCAAATGAATTTAATTCAGTGTTCTAAAAAGAAATGCTAGAGAATTAATTGGACAAGTCGGAGATTTTAGAACACTAGTTTAATTAAAAACCATATTTATCCGAACTCTATCTTTCGATTCGAGCCAAAGACCAAAATTAGAGGACTCGATCTCAGTATGCACATGAAATGCCTTATTTTATTTACGACGATTAGTTTTTTTATGTAGAGAACTATATCGATCGTTCTTGTCTTCACTCTGACGATATTTAAATTTTTCATAGTATTTTCAGAGAATCCTCCGGCCAAGGAAGAGAACGGTGCATTGCCAACAACTACTTTTGTATGATCAAATTTAGCTTTTTAACTAAAATTTGATTCTTCTAAGTTTAGCTTTTAACTAAAATTTGTATGATCAAATTTTGTAATTTAATTTTTGTTATATTATTTTTGGAATTATGTTATAAAAGTCTTAATTCTTAATTTCATGGACAATTTTGTCATTTTTATAAAAATACACAAATTTTGCAAAAAAAATACTATCAACACAGCACCCTTTTGCAAAAGTGTCATATAACAGGGCACATTTTTGCAATTTTCTCTTCATATACAAAATGAGTTTTGCCGATTTCGCCCAAATTTCTCATTAGTTTTCACCCCTCCGAGTTCTCCCATATCCCTAGTTTTAGAACCATGGTTACTATCGGTCTTTAGAACTCTTTGTTATTTTGCTTTCTAGAGTTGATTCCCATGGATTTCAACTAGATGGCAGGTGTGAATTCCGCAGGAATGATTCTACTGAGCTTAACAAGTTATGTTTGTTCGTGTTTATACATCGCTACCCTTTCACTGATCATTCCTCTCGTCTTATCAGTAACTCGCATCAGAGTTTGATGTTGGTGTACTTGTGTCTTTCATCATTTCTTGATGCACCATGTTGGTTTGGCAAGCATTGCAGATGGATCTCGAGAGGCCTTTCCCCGGTTAAAGGTCTCGTCCAAAATACTGGATGTTGATGGAAACAGAAGAAAACGTGAAGGTGGTAGAGTAAGATTTCCCAGGAAAAAGATATTGAGAAACAAAACACCGACAATCAAAGACAGCCATATCAATGTTCTCGTCAAGCAGGTCCAGTCTTCGCTCAGAAAGGAAATGGCAGATGAAGTAATATCACAAGAAACGGCTGCTAGTTCTGGCGAAAGAAGTTCTGCGCCTGGTGGTGGCTCGTCTGAGGGCAAGTCCCCGGCCGCTGAGTTTTGGGAAAATCACCTCCGTTCGAGGAATCTAGGTAATAATGATTTTTTGGTTGATTTGTTTTTTGGGAAAATTGCAATGATGTGTTGTTTGTTAATGGCAAAATGGTGATGTGTTATTTGCATTTTTTGCAAAATGTGTATATTTTATTAAAATGGTGAAATTACTCCTGAAAGTAAAAATTATTTTTTAAAGAAATAAAAAAATTTTCTGTTTTTATCTTTTAACTAAAATTTGTATGATCAAATTTTGTAATTATATTATTTTTAAGTTAAAATTACGTTATAAAAGTATTAATTTTTTGGGCAATTTCGTCATTTTAAGTTAAAAAATGCAAACATGGCACATTTTTGACATCAACAAACAACACAACACTTTTTTCCAAAAGTGTCATATAATAGGTCACCTTTTCGCAATTTTCTCTTGTTTTTTTCTGAGAGAAATGCGATTATGAGTTCAAAATTTCAAAAATCAGAGAGATTTTGTAAATGAGTTTAATTCAGTGTTCTAAAAAGAACGCTAGGGAATTAATTGGAGATTTTTAGAACACCGGTTTAATTTTAAAAACCATATCTTTCGTTCGAGCCAAATACCAAAATTAGAGAACTCGATCTCAGTATGTACATAAAACGCCTTATTTTATTTACGACGATTAGTTTTTTTATGTAGAGAACTGAATTGATCGTTCTTGCCTTCACTCTGACGATATTTAGAATTTTCATAGTATTTTCAGAGAAACCTCCGGCCAAGGAAGAGAACGGCACATTGCCAAAGCCAAAGAAAAATCAAACGAAGAAGCCAGCTCGGAGAAAGAAGAACCAAATCATAGCAGCAGGCACAAAGGCGAGCCGCATCCCGGGAAGCCAACAACCGATAGTTGACTTGAAGTCAACTCGCCCCCGATCAAATTTCAAGAAAAGATCCCTGATATCGCCACTATCAGTCAAGAAGGTGCTGAGCACAGTGAGGCATTCCCTGTCGTTGCAGCCAAAAACCGGAGGTACCAACGTTGGGTGAGATGAAACTTCCTGAGCTGAGCAGTGAAGCGCTGCCCGTCGTTGCAGCAAGATATATATATACCCTCGAGCGCCCGGAGGAGACAGTAAGCATAAAGCCACAACTGCAAGAAAGCCACCTCAGGAGTCACGACCTTACTACGAAAAAAATTGGCGTTTTTCGCCATCCAAATCCGCCCGATCCCCAGATAACATACCAGTGAACTGTAACTGCATTGTGAATGTCTCTACGACTTGTAAAAAAAATAGTGTGGTGAAAGCAAAACTAGATATGTATGAAGATCACAGTTCAAAAAGAAGAAAAAGGAGACAAGGATTGAATGGCAACAAACTATACTCTATCATTGCGTTGCACTCAATCATTGTGGATCAACCAGTGTCCTAAAATTCAACAAGAGCTAGTTAGTCGGAGAAAGCCTTCTAAAAACTAATTGAGAATTAATCAAATTAAAGAATTAATCAGAAATTATAAAAGATTGATTCGAGATTAGTTGAGGGATTAATTGGATACTAATCAAACAAGTCGAAAATTTTTACGACATTCGAATGAACAAAAAGACTACTCAATTGTTTGTACCTTCCTTTGCACGTGGATGACATTTACACCGTTCTTTGTAGAGATGACAGTAGAATAGGTATGGAAGGTTTTTGTGATCTCGGCCTCGCCCTAGTTGAAGATATGGGAAGAGCAAATTTTGTCTCCTCACAGGAATGAGAAAATGGCGAGTTCAGGACAAATTCTGTTATATCTAATTTCATTTGATACGATAAGGGATATCGAGATCCCGTTAAATCAAGAGCATTTTGTCATTTCTAATGATTTATTGGTATCAAGTGATTCACAAGGGATGCAATAGGGGCATTGCATCGGATCATCCAACCACTGAATTATCCACACAACTGGTATAAGAGCTGTTTCATTAATATATATATTCCATAATTTAGTTTTCACTTTCTAAAAATTGCAACTATTTTAGAGTCCCACGTCGCTCGATTGTGAGTTTCTCACCATTTCTTTCTTTGTAAATAGAGTAAACTTCCCTTCTATTAACTTAATTCTTGTTTCGATTATTAATATAAATTTGTTCAAACGTTTTAAATAAATTTTACTTTCGTTTTTGTCGGCTTAAACTGAGAATTGACCTACCAATTGGGTCGGATTTGATTGAACCATCCATGCTAGT
The DNA here is from genome assembly GCA_036897365.1 of Geranium brycei. Lineage (NCBI taxonomy): Eukaryota > Viridiplantae > Streptophyta > Magnoliopsida > Geraniales > Geraniaceae > Geranium > Geranium brycei. Next base: position 20,180 of record JAYMTP010001345.1, on the reverse strand, counting down.
CGGGTCGGTTTCGGTACTCTTTCTTGCATACCCAACTTTGATCGGTCGGTTTTGTTTTGGACGGTTTGAATTGGTTCTTAACCTGTGAACACTCCTACTCATTTATTGTCATATTCAATGAATAGGGATGACAACGAGTTCGTGACAAACTTAATGTTTATATCTTTTATTATGTAGATTGAGAATCCCAGACACTCGTCGACTTTAGTATACTTTTTCTATCTATAGAGATTGCAACAAGGAAGGCTTAAGACATATTTACTGATCCCAACTCTATCCGCTAGATTGAAAAATATCGAATACGTATCGAATTCAAATTTACGTATTTACCCAACTAGTCAAACACTTGCATTAACCCGAGTTTTGTGTTCGAGTCTCAACGGTAACATCTCCCTCATTTTTAATCTCTACCAATTTATGTTGGATTCTATGTGACTAAGCTTTCTCTGTAATTTCGGATGATGAAATCTTGGAATGGCATAGTATGTAAGAAAGTAGAACATCGAGGGTAAAGTGGTAATTACAAGACAATAAACCCTAAACCACATACATATATTTCACAAAGGGGATTTCTTTATTTATTTATTTTTATGTTTCTGGGAGGATTTTTTTGCATTTGTTCTGTGAATCTAATCCAAAACCCAGAAACCCATTTTCCCGAGGAAATATGGGTACTGTTATCTTCCATCCTTGTTACTCTCTTCCCGGATTTTCCACTTCCTCTCAGTGCAGCAAACAGCCCAAGCTCAGACCCTCCATCTTCTTCTTGAAAGGTAGTGGCTTTTCACTTCCCCAAATCTTGAATCTCCGGTTCCAGTAAAACCCATGTTCTTGAATTTGCAATTTTCTGCTATGGGTTGTTACATGACAATGTTTTGGTGGATATGGATAATATGCTTCTTTTTAGGGTTTATCAGCTTCTACAGTTTCTGTTTTGGGCTTTTGTTGTGTATAACTTGTTCTGTATCTAGTTGTTATGCATTTTTTGTTGCAATTGGTTTGGAAAGTGTGTTTCTGATGTAATGATAACGTGGGTTCTTGGATTGAGTTCTCCCTGAGAACTCAATAAAACCGAGGTGACCGAGGGAATTATGTAAGAACATATATATTTATAATATTTATTTCATACAAAACGAGTTTATCCGATTTATATATGAATGTATAAATTTATAATGTCTATTTAATACAAAACGAATTTTGCTGATTTCTCCCCGAGTTCTTGGAACATCTTATTTTCGGCCTCGTTGAGTTCTTCCCAATCCCGAGTTTTAGAAACTTGGTAGTTAGTAGCTATTGAGTAGTTCTGGTGAACAACTAATTATCACAAATTGTATCTTGCTGCCGATGTTGTGTTGGAGTTTATCGATGAGATGATGGTTAAAAACCGATAACCTCATTTCAGGTCTCAAATTATGTCTCAAGGTGTGCATTGGACGGGACAGTAGTTGTTGGACCGATATGATTAGGGTAGCAAATGGTGCTAGCATTTGCTGTGCTGCTTTGCTGTTGCAATGGAACCGATATTTGGGTCTTCCAGCAACACATAACTTGTGAATTGTGATATATGTTCAAGATATTATTTAGGTTGTATTCTTCTGAGTTTAGCTTGTGGATTATGATGTGAAAGTTATAAGCAAGCGTTTTAGTCTAGGCAACGAATATCCCATTTTCGTGCAATTGTTGACGGTTCCAAAGAGCTATCATGAATAATCAAACCCAAAGGTAGATCTTGCTATGTTGCCAGCCAATTCGATATTTGATTACTACTGGTCAGTGTTCTAAAACTCCTGAGTTCTCCCCGAGAGCTCGGAAAAGCTGAGTTTTAGAACTCGTTTTCGGTGGTTTAGTAAGTTCTCGCTCGGTCAATGTTTGTTTTTATTTATTTACGCATGCTTTGAAACCGTTCTATAATTTTTGTTTTTATATTCACTTATTAAGTTGCTAGAAAATATCTTATTTGACTAAACTATCGTTATTTCAGTCTTTCATGCGAATATATATATACACAGAACGAGTTTTGCCGATTTCTCCCAAATTTCTCCTTGAGTTCTCAAAACTCCTTATTTTTCACCTCGCTGAGTTCTCCCATATCCCTAGTGTTAGAACCTAGGTTACTACCGGTATTTGGAACTCTTTGTTATTTTGCTTTCTAGAGTTGATTCCTTGGGTGTGAGTTCCGCGGGAATGATTCTACTGAGCTTAGCAAGTCATGTTTGTTCATGTTTATACATCGCTACGCCTTCACTGATCATTCCTCCCGTCTTATCAGTAACTCGCATCAGAATTTGATGCTGGTGTACTTATGTCTCTCATCATTTCTTGATGCAGCTTGTTGGTTTGGCAGGCATTGCAGATGGGTGGTCTCGAGAGGCCTTTCTTTGTTTCCCCCGGTTAAAGGTCTCGTCCAAGATACTCGATGTCGAGGGAGACGGAACACTACACAATGACGGTAGAGTCCGACCTCCCAAGAAAAAGATCTTGAGAAACAAAACGCCAACAATTAAAGAAAGTGATATCAATGCCCTCGTAAAACAGGTCCAGTCTTCGCTCAGAAAAGAAACGGCCGATAAAGTAGAATCACAAGAAACGGCCGCGAGTTCTAGCAAAAGAAGGTCCGCACCTGGCGGTGGCTTGGCTGAGGGCAAGTCCCCGGCCGCTGAGTTCTGGGAAAGTCACCTCCGTTTGAGGAATCAAGGTAATGATTTTTCGATTGATCTTGTTTTATTTTTTTAAGGTAGAATTGCAAAAAAGTGCCCTATAATATGACACTTCTGTAGAAGGGTGCTCTGTTGTTTGTTAATGGCAAAAGGGTGCTGTGTTATTTGCATTTTTTGCAAAATGTGTAATTTCACCATTTTTATAAAAATACACACATTTCTGAAGAAAAAAATATGCAAACACAGCACCCTTTTGCAAAAGTTCATAAAATAGGGCACCTTTTTACTATTTTCTCTTGTATTTACGATGAATAGTTATTTATGTAGAGAACTGAATTGAGCGATTTTGCCTATGATTAGTTATTCATGTAGAGAACTGAATTGAGCGATTTTGCCTTCACCCTGACGATATTTAGAATTTTAACAGCATTGGCAGAGAAACCTCTGGCCAAGGAAGGTAATGGCGCATTGCCAAAGCCAAAGAAAAATCAAGCGGTAGGTGACACGACGACAAAGCCAGCCCAGAAAAAGAAAAACCGAATCACAACAGACACAAAGGCGGCAAGCCACATCCCGGAAATCCCACAACCGGTAATAGTTGACCTGAAGTCAACTCGCCCCCGGTCAAATTTCAAGAAACGATCCCCGATCTCGCCACTACCACTCGAGAAGCTGCTGAGTAGCGAAGCGTCATTGCCTGTCAGTGCAGCCAAAACCAAAAAACCCGAGCTGAGTAGCAGCAAACCATTGCAAGTCGTTGTAGCCAGAACCGAGGAACCAGAGGAAGTGCCAGCGCTGGGCGAGATGGAACTTCCCGAGCTGAGCAGTGAAGCGCTTTCTGAGCTGGACGTGATGACGAAATCAGAGCTGATACTGCTGGCAAAGTCTAGAGGAGTGAGGGTTTACTCTAGGATGACTAAGGGCGACCTTTTGGAAATTTTGAAGTCTTTAGAGTGAGGGAAGAGCATTTTGTGAGTACTAAGATTGGAAAAAAAACATGGATTTGAGGATGGTATGTTGTTGTCTGATGATGTTTTGGACAGTGTAGTTGGAGATGCTGGATTGCATTTTGGTGTAGATGTTGTCTTCTCCATTGTGGCATTGTCTGGTTTTTGTCATTAAAAGCTATTCCATGATGGTATTTGTAGCTAAATGTCAGAACAAACGATATTTATGCTCAAAATGGATTGTTTGTAATGAATGAACTCCATCAATTCCCATCCAAATTTTAATCGTGTCAGAGCAGAGTGTTAAAAAACGTAATTAAGTGATCTCAAATTAAAAAATTTATAATAATTGTAGTGAAGTGTAAAACCGGCAATTACAGTTATAGTAAAGTGTAATAAATCTTTACATTCAATGTCCCGATATAAACCATAAAAAAATACATAGTATAAAGATGCAAGCTGAAATTTCTCAAAAATAAATTAATTTCACTGAGCATTTAATTGAAAATACGTATATAAAATATTAGTTATTTTAAATTAATATTATCGATTTGAGCCCTAATTTGGGGGAGAAATGTATGATTTGGAATGGAGCCCTAAGACTGTCCACAACATAGTGCAGAGTAACGTAACCCACTCTTCAATGGACTCATTGATGTGGCTGCCACATGGCAGCACTGGGAGTGCCCACTCCCTCCCCACTCTCATGTTGTGGACAGTCTAATATCAATTTGAGCTTCCAAAGAAACCTACCGTGACGATCTGCTCAACTTCCCGAAACGACGACGTATGATCGACTTAATTGAGAGCCCTAAACGATGTCGTCTCCAAAACACTCCTATATTTGGGTGGTGCTTCGATTCAATTGTTAAAGAATTCTCAGGTAATTGTCTCTTTCCTCTCCATTTATTTCGCTACAACACGGTAACATACAGCTCACTCATGGACGGGTATTGCTTACGATTCGAATTGGATAAGACATTGAGACTCTTTTGTGTGATGTCCAACCGTGGATGCCCACCAAACGTACTTAGCTACAATATCTTGATCAATAGTTATTGTAGAGGTAAAAGGATACATGAAGCAACAAAACTCTTTCGAGATATGGCTCATAGCGGATTGGCTCCTGACACAATTACATATCTACTCTCGTTAAAGGGTTTTGCAGGGTTGGGAACCCAAAAACTGTACAGAAGCTCCTTCACCAGATGCATGCTAGTCGAGTGCCTCCTGATATTTTAACATATGGTGTTGTGTTGAATCACTTGTGTAAAAGCAATCATCTTGCGGAAGCTATGAAATTGCTTCAAACAAGGACAATTTAGTTTTTTGGCTATGACATTGCTTCAAATAAGGACAATTTAGTTTTTTATAATAATTTAAAATTAAAAAATCAAAATTAACAGAACTAAACCAAATGAGCTCCGCTATATGACAAATGTGATATTGGTGTGTAGTTCAGATTTGGTTACTCTTTTGCCATAGTAAAATGATATAAACTACAACATGGAAGAGATACTCTAGGGCACTGAAAATAAATTTAAAAATTGAAAAGTAAAAATCGAGCATGGAAGAGATTAAAAAAACTAGTGTATTGTGATGGTAAATTAAAAATTATTTACACGCTACATAAATGTCAAAACAATTGTTCTTGGAACCAAAAGAAAATAAAGCAAACCAAAAGATCTTCACTACTAGAAATGTCCTGTAACCAAGATGCAAAGATTGCACAATTGAATTCATTAGTAAATATAGGATCCAACAAAAAAACATTACCCTAATCCATATGAAAAAAAAAGATCATCAAAACGAAACTGAAAAGGGAGCTCGGAGCATATCAGCACATAAATCTCTTGTCGGGATGTCTCGTTCCCAATAACTAATAAAAAAGATACCAAAAACTTGAGACGATTTACTAAAGATTACGAGTTCCTCTCTATCCTGTGATGTTTTGCGACTTGTTAAGGATGACACCCTCGTACTTCACTTGGAACCACTTCATGGCGTCATCTTTTGTCACTCTATGTTGAATTCCAACGCGGGACTTGCACCTGCGGCGACGACCAACGCGGTAACCAGGGCGTTCCAGAACAACGTAGAAGTCCATTCCATAAATACCAGTGGAAGGATCATACCTGTCGCAAAAATAAACAGATAGAATAAGCATCACAATCCAACATGTATTAATGTGATATACATAAACATGTGTAGTGCAGTACCAAAACAGAAGGCTTGCATATGAATTATGAAGCTCATGATTGTTAAATAAGATTACGGCCTCTACCCATTAATTTGAGGTGAATATCAAAAGGTCATTAAAATTATTTCCCCGTTAATATGTATAGATTCAAGTTTTACGCAATTTTTATTTCCTTTTCCAAAAGTCTCCCCTAGTAAAGTTTTACATGAATGTTAGCTGCAATTCCTTTTCAACAGTCACTCACCTATAGGGCCTCATCATTATTTTAATGAACGACATGACTAAGGAAAAAATTTACTGCGTAATGAAGTGTTAGTACTAGTAGCATTGCTAAAGTTACGGTGTAGATCATATACACAAATCCGCTGCCGCGATCTTACGGGATTAGATTATCCAAAACATCAACGACCTAATCAGTCTAATTCCAGTAAACACAACCAAAGAAATACATATCAGATCAAGCGTCGAAAACCTTCGCCAACAAGAATAAGTACAAGTCCAATCATACAAATAAAACAAAACAAGAAAACTTATCTTATCTCTATCTTTCCCAATCACAACATTCATATCAATATCACAAACATTAACACCTAATTCCCATCATCCTAAAATCATTGTACAACTTCAATTCTGATTCAGTGCAGCACCCCAAACACAAGTATGTTCCCACATATTTCCAAGTTAAGATTCCAATTGGTAAATTCGGAATACAAGGCATTGAAAATCAAATACTCCTCTCCCACCGAAGACATTATTTGGTAAAATTAACAGCAAATACACAATCTTTCACCATCAAATGTTAGTCAAATAAATAGACAAATCACAAAAACCATACAAATCATACAATATAGAGAAAAATAGTTAGAGAAGCTCACTTGATTCCAAGATCAATATGCTCCTGGATCCCGAACCCGAAGCAACCAGTGTCACTGAAGTTCCTCCTGAGCAGCTCGTACTCCTTCACCTTGAGCCCACTCTCCAGGAGCTGCATCGCCTTGTCGCCTCTCACAGTAACATAACAAGCAATCTTCTCGTTACGCCTGATCCCGAACGACCTCACAGTGTACCTCGCTGCACAACCAAAAAAAACCATCAACACCACCAAATCGAAAGAGAGATCGAGAATCGAAATGGTGCCGTACCCTTGGAGAAGACGGGGCTCTGGCCGGAGAGCTGCTCGAGGACCTTGGCGGCGCGGGTGAGGCGATCGCCGCTCTCGCCGACGGAGATGTTGAGGACCAGCTTCTGGACCTTGATCTCCCTCATCGGGTTCGTCAGCTTCTTCTCCGAAGCCTGAAATTGACGAAAACAAAACATCAGTACAAAAACAAACGCCTCTGTACCTCACAGATGATTGAGAGTGAAAGAGTCACCATTGTTGAAGGTTTGGGCTGTGGAGGATTGAGAGCAGAGACGAAGAAATAGAGGAGACGATGGGTGCTAGGGTTTTGTGTTTAGTGAGTACTCATAATACTAATTATAAAACAACTTACTTTTTAGAGATTATAATCCACCATTTGAAAAATAGCAGTGTTGTAAATGGTGACCGTCATGGCCCCGAAAATCACTCGGGCACAACGCCTAGGCGCTATGACGTTTTGAACCAATTTTGAGTCGATTTTGTACTGATTTTGGCTGATTTAGACCGGTTCTGGCCAAACTAATTATTTTTTTTTAAAAAAGTTGAAAGTATCATAACTTATAGCATAATATGTATTTTTACTACGTATGTAAATTAATTATATTAAAAATACAAAAATAAAAATCCGCCATGGTCCCGAAGGCCCATATCCGCCATCATAGCGTCATGCGACATCTACAACCTTGCAAAACGGTGAAACTCAAAATTTAATTTGCCAAGACTTGAACCTAAGTCTCTCAAATGAGGGCTAAGTATCCTAACCAACTAGACTACAACGGAATTATGTTCAATGATTATTCATAAGTGTAATTATTTGAGAGTTCGCATTTTCAAAAGAAATTGATTTAGGCGAGTTTGGCGATCTTCATCTTTTATTTCGTCAGATTGGAGACACTATGTTAGTGTCGGGTCAAGGATTATTTTCTTTCGATAAAATGACAACAAGGCGGTTAGAGATCTTGTCACCTGCCCCGTCGAGTTAGGAGATTTTTGTCATCCCTACATTAAGGTTTGAATTTACTCCATAAATTGAATAAATTTGTACTGTTAAAACTCGACTTCATCTCAAAAAACAATAGTTGAAACTGAAATTTTAAATAACTTAACTTTGTTCTTATTTTAAAAAAGCGTCGAAAATTATGTTATTTTGATTAAATATATAATTAATTAAACGAGTTGGCTTGTGAATTCTTCGTGCATTAATTTGTTAAACTCATTTATCAAATAAGTTGTCCTTAAAGAGACACTCTAACGGTTTCAAACTCACTCTGAATAGAAATGTCGTAAGTTCAAATTTTGTTGAGAGTGATGAGTTTAGATGTTTAGATAGTTAGGGAAAATATATAATTTTTAAATCTTTTTTCAAATTTATTTGCAGCCTACTGGAAAAACCAAGAAACTGAACTCATTGAGGCCAACAACAAATCTTTTCAATGTAGTTGTAAGTATCAACCAAATCTGTGAGAAAAAAACCATCATATACAAAGGAGACTCCAAAATAACATTGGCATACACCAAAATGCATCTCCAAGAAAATGAAATAAAAATGACAAAAATCTTGTAATTTTGCAAGTCTATCAGCTATAACAGCACGTCCGAGGATTGGAACCAGTGACCTCGTAAAAGCTCCTGAAGTACACGCGCACAATTGCCGGATAATTGTTGTTCTTACAGTTTCCGACCAGCATTGTACCTCAGAATCATCATCGGCGCGATGCAATCTCTAGAACATGTTTATGCGAAAAAACCATGGCAACACGAAACCTATTACCAGGCAGGCCATAAGGAAGTTGCAGAACGGCTGTCCGCGCCAGCATCCAGCTCCTGTGTCTGAGGAGTCTCCGGTGCCGGCAACAAACCTCCCCTCGTTCCACTCCTCCATGAACCCATTGTGTCCGACGCCTGTGACATTTATCGCTGTCTCACCACAAATCTCGCACAACCTGCACGGAACGACACAAATCACTCTCACTTTTACTCGTTTTGTAAGACCGATATTACACAAAAGTAAAACTTCCTTCAGTTCCAAAATAAGTGTCGCTTTCTGCTTTATCTATTTTTTGCGAAAATTCAGGATTAGAGGAGTTCAGTGCTTTGCTTTCCCATTATGTCCCTATATTCCTTGCTAGTCGAGATAATTGCATAGCACAAACAAGGGCATTGTGGATAATTCATGCGCATTTCACTTCCTCAAAAGGAAAATAAACACTTATTTGGAAACTTATGGAACAGCTGATTAAACACCGAATAAATGACTATAATATGAAGAATGCTAAGAATTACGGTCTCTGTATATTGTTTAGTTTTAGAGTTCCACATACAAACGTATCATCACATAGAATTTTTCTTCACTATATAGCAATGTTTTTCTTGCAAATGTCATATAACCCAAATAGTCACGGTAAGAATTATAACTGCAATTTAATTATATTCACTATCTTTCTACAACTCTTAAGAAACTCGTGTTTCTGGACATATAGCAATGACACGTCTAAACAAGCTGATCAAATATGGTACTTTCTTTTGCTTAAACTCCCGTCTTCATTATCTTAAGACCCTTGAAAATAAAGACGGAGAGGCTAATTTTATGCAGTTACCAAAAAGTCATACGTTATATTATTTACAACAAGCAAGATAGAAATGAAATTAATTATACGACAAAAGATTAATCTATCATAAAAAAAGGAGAAGATACGTCACCTATTTCCTTTAAGCTTAAACCACACCTCAGCGCAGCTGATATGAGCAATGCCAAGCTCGTCTTTACACCCGCAACCGAGATGATCAGCGTCACCTGAAGTACTAGCCTCAGGTGGTTGCTCCGAACTCAAATGACATATCCTACAAACCCTTTCCCCGTCAAAGCTATCACCTAATTTCCCTCCGTCGGTGCTTTTGACATCAATCACGCAAGAACTCTTCTCCACTTCAGACACAACTTTCTTCGACTTCTCAATTGTCGTGTTACTAAAATGTGATGTATCTGAATTTATTACAACCACTGCATCTAAATTGGGGGAGTTCTCGATTGTGTCCACTCTGTGCAAAACCTCCCCAACTCCCGTCGAAGCTGAATTGCTTCCACCCTCGGTCAAACCAACTTGACCCGAATCTTCACCAATTCGCCTTTGTTCAATCGTTCTCTCATTGATCCCTCCTTCACCCACCTTACGAGACTCCAACTCATCGATTCTCGACACTACATCCCCATTGTCTCTCTGCAACACGAACCCACCAACAAGATTACCAGAACTCTCGCAAGTCTCTTCACCAACTTTTCTCGATTCATCACCGCTCACCCTCTGATCCATATGTCAACAAAAATCGCAATCCCCAACCTGAACCCACAATTTATCCAAAAAATCACAAACACTCAACCAAATTATTAACCCAATTACATTAACTCCTTTACCATGATCAAAACCCTCCAATAAATCTATTCCACAACCAAGAATTGCAATCCCCAACCTAAACCCACAATTTATCCAAAAAAGCTCATATCATTCAACCAACATATAAACCCAATTACATGAACTCCTATGATAAATCAATTCCACAGCCAAAACCTCCTAAATATAAAAACCCAGAAACTGAAAGCATTAAACAACAATCAAAACCTCCATTAACTTCAAAACAACCCAAACCTGATTGCTTGGAAGTAAACCCAGAAGCCAGATCTCCATTCTACTCCATTGAAGGCTCAAGTTCCGTTCCAGAGACCCAATCAAAACGTTTACTTGAAAAAAACGGAAAATCTGAGATCTGGTTCTTGCTGGTAGGTGAAGAAAGGAGCTAGAAAATATCAGAGGAGCAAAAGGGTTTGGAGTAAAAGCATCAATTTAGCAGGTAGAGGCGGTTGGGTTGTGAAGCACAAGACAAAAAAAATTCACTGTATAAAATATGAAGCTTGTTGAGATTATAAATCTGAAGAAGAAAAAAATGGTACCTTGAATTGTATCTATCCAATAGTTGTCAGTCACTGTTAGTGATTTTGAGGTGTCGTGTGCAGATTTGAATCTCCATTGTCAACTGTGAATTGCTTGTTTCGCCTGGGAATTTTTTGGAGGTGACGTTTCGATTTTCAATTGGTAAATTTCCAATTTTGTAAATGCTCGGGGTACAAAATAAATATGTTTTAGAATTATTCATTTAAATTAAATAGATAATAAATATTTTGTTTTTCTTGAATAAATTCAATTTAAACCGGTCAGTTCAATTAATTTCAATTAAATTTAATGAATTTTAGTCTAATTCAACTCACCTAATTTATTATGATTTGACATTTAAGTTATAAACAATTATATAATTCAATTTGATTTTAATATTATAAATGTTAGTGTGTGTATATTTAATTATTTAATTATTACAAAATGTGTTTTGTTGCGATCTCCTTAAGTTTGTTAGATTTCTCTCTTTGTCAGCTGACTGATATATTTCTGATATCCGAATTCCACAACTTTGTTCTTGATACATCAAACTTCTATTGGTTTAACTGTTATTTATTATTTACCTCATATTAGCTGTATTTGGCGTAATGTTAAAAACGAAATATTTTGTGTTAATTTCTCTCTCTAATTAAAAGAAAATAACAAAATTGTTGATGAACGTAAAAATTATTAAAATTGAAAGAAATTCAAGTCGAACTCGCCAGTTTGTCTCTTCCTCAGTTGACCATCTCGCACTTGCAACTCGATAACACGACAAAGAAAACGATGAGCCGAGCCAGCTCAAAACCACTACCGGAGAAGGGAGAATTGGACTAGCCCTCGAGCTTCACTTTAAATTTATTCAAATATGAAGTCTCCTCACATAAGGATATCAACTACATACCGGAAAGGAGGAAAATAAGTGATCTCGAGCTAAAAAATTATTTCAAAATTTTCAATTCCATGAACATTTTTGAACAAATATAGTCATTTTACAAAAATTATAATAAGTTGACAACTATATCATAAAAAAAGTTAAATACTACACCACCACTTCTTACAAATAACCATATTTTCTAACAATTACAACACATTCAAATTAAACAAGATTACAAAAAACGATAATTTTTATCAATACATTCTTACAGACACAAATAAATTCCAACCTTAACTTTTAACTTAACAATATTTACCCAAGTTTAAAGTAGACTATTGACCGGTCTAAATTCAAGTTAAAAGTTAGGCATGTCAAAGACTTATTGAACCAATGAAAGGCAAAATTGGGGCCAATTAACAGCTAAGCAAATTGTTGATTGAGGGCAAAAATTAGCCACAGACTGTGGACTTCTCTGTAGCCTTTGACAATAACCCAAAACCAGTGGCATGCCAACTTGTCTACTCAATTAGCTTTAGTTTAAATTATTTAATACACTTTCAAAAATAAATTATTATTATTATTCTTTTTGTTGTACAATGTAGGACCAATCACATGATCTGTTTTTTATAGTTCTGTTGGTTCATTTCAAGAAGATTCAGTTCATCTTTGGCGTAAAGTAAAGAGAGGTACATTATTTTATTTTGGGGACCCAATATGAGAACAAATCAAGAGCTATTTTAGAACAAGTCGTCTACAATGATGTGGATAATGGATAAAATGTTATGGATGTTAACTTTTTAAGACAGTGATATTTATAGGATAAATGATTGAATTTTCAAGTGTGGCATAAAAAATGTTTTATTCATGATTTAACACTAAATAAGAATTGAATATTCGAATTCATACCAAAAAATAAATAAATAGAAACATGGAATAAACTACACAATAGTAGTAATATAAAAATAGAAAATTTTGTAAACAGAAAACTCTTTTAATATTTATTTTGACGTACGTGAGATCCTGATTTCGAATATTGATACATACATTATATGTTGAGTAAGATTCTCCTATATTACTACTTATAAAAAAAAAATATTCTGATATGGCTGGTCAAAATGAAAATTATTTTACCACTTCAAGTTTAAACCGACTATGCGATAAGAGGTTAAGAAAGGAATAGAACAAAAAAATGATTGAGATAGAATTTACTACTTTAACGTCGGACATATAAAAACACTCATTCGCATATACAAACTGGATAACACACTGACTTGTATGTGAATTAAACCTCATATGAAGGAGATGCAACGATGGAGCAAAAAACGGACTAAAAAGGGTCACCACGATATGAACATGTGATTAGAGATGACAATGTGTGGTTACAACTAAGCAACGCGTGACTTGAGTAGTAGAGATGACACCACGTGGTTAGAGATGACTGCCGCGTGGCCGAAACTAGAGTTGTTATCTTGTGAATAGAGTTGAGCGATGTGTGGCTGAAACTAGAGATGTCAAGTGGATGAAACAATGTTTTTAAAACGCTGGGCGCTAATTAGGTGGAAAGATCCTCTGAACAAGTCATAAAGTTTTTAAACACAAGGTTCAAACTGAGTGACGCATGGCCAAAACTAGAATTAGCATTGCATGGTTGGAGATGAGTGAAACATGTACGAAATTGAATGATAGATGAATCCATATCTTTTAAACTTGAAATTTTACACAAACTCACTACTAGAAATTCGCTTATAGTCAACGCACAAGGTGTGTCAGTAAATGGTGTTAAATGTGTCAACGGTAATGCAATAGATACACAATGTGTCAAAACATGTGTGTCGGTACTTATAGTATCGGTTGTGTACATAGCTGACGTGAATGTAAACATACTACGATAGACCCTATACGCTTCTCGACACTCTTAATGGTGGCTATAGTGCGTCGGCATCAACACTCAGTACCTACTCTACATGCGTCGGTATTTTTTTTTTCTTACCGACACAACTGTGACCATCACCGGCATCGGCGGTGGTGTATCAGTATCGACGTGCATGTGTGGTCATCACTTGTGTCGGCAATGACATATTAGTACCAACACACTGAGCCAGACAGTGTGTCGACTATGATAAGCTATAACTTAAAAAAATTATTTTTGATATTGTACATAACACTTATTGAATACTGCGTGGATCATTGACATTCAATCTCAAAATCAACAAAACAATTGTAATAACTTCAAATCACATATTTATGCATATGCACCAAGACATTTGCTCATCACTTTCTTCTTCGGACATTTATGAGCACAAGAACACATATGAATTCCTTTTATAGATTTTTTTGCACATAGCCGACGTACTTTGGTCGATATGCGTCAACTATATTATAAGACCGTTGGTGGTCAACAAAAACACCGTTGACCTATCGGGATAGCCGACACATATCCACATGTGTGTTAGTAATGCCCGACACATTAACTGTCATTTGTTGACCTTTGATTTAGATATAACCGACACAGTAAATGTGTGCATCGGCTATAAGCAAGCCTTGACCGTTGACTTGTGCAAGTGTGTGCCGGCGGTGTCTACCACAACCGGCGGATCATTTTGTGCGTCAGGGTGCATCGGGCATGGCCTAATGCACCCGACGCACCCTATCTTGGTGTGCAGGCTATTAGCGAATCTCCAGTAGTAAATGCCTTAACAATTTCAGACCCAAATCCACAAACCATTTGCATAGTCTCACAAAACGTGGATCTTCTAACGTGGCCTGCACTCAAGACCTTTTCTTGGAAATTGGTAAATAAAATAAGCAAAATGATTGACATTTTCCAATTTCAAATTTTCCAGAAACCTGCAGGAATGAGTCAAGTGAAGATGACTCTAAATCTCAAAACAAGGCATGAACCAACATTTTGAAACCAAGCAGCAACAATAACATTACATTGGCAAAAACCAGTAGCAGAGAGAGTCAACAATCACATTGCAGCTCAAAACAAGAATCAAGAAGCATGAAAAATACACAACACCAACAACAATCCGACCCCCCGTTTTGTTTTTGTCTGGGCCATTTCTCCATCGACCCCCCATTCCGCTACTAGGATCTTACTATCAGTTCAGCTCGGGCCGTCTTTACTATATAAAAACATGTACAGAAACGAAAAGGGTATCTTGCGAAATAATGTAGTAGTAGAGACCGTAAAAGAGAAAGAACCAAGAGTGTGACCCCCTTCCAGTTGCTGGTTAGGTCTTCACGTGATGGATTCAACGTAGTTGTCACCCTCCCTTTCACGTCTATCGTGAACTTGACGGGTTTTTATGTATTATCGGGTTTTCTTCATTCATGTCCCCGCCTGGTGCAAGAAATTGAGACCCATTTGACGCTTGATGTGATCTGGAATCAGCCTGTTGATGAGTTCTGGAGACGCCCCGTTTAACTGTAAATGGGATAAAGAGCAACCACACGTCATGTTTTGACTTTGGTAGCACTACTCAATCACCCGACTTATTTTCATGTCAATTTTGATAATGCACGATTACCAGTGTTCTAAAAAAATGATGAGCACTAGTCAGGTGGCAAGGACCTCTGGGGAGTAATCAGACTAGTCGAGGTTTATAGAACAATAACGTGTCCACATGTAACATCTATAAACGTTTAGGGATGTGGCCTAGTTGGCCGAAACAAGCAACCTCTTATGAGATTCAGCGAATCCTAGTGGGTCCCCTACTTGAGAGCAGGTGTGGAGGTTAACCAGTCTTTACTGTTTCCTTCCCGGTTGGACTTGCCAATAAGAAAACATGGGAAAATGGAAAAAAGGTTCTGCATACTATTACACTTTTTCAAGAGGTTCATGTGTACTTTGATATTGGCAAAAGAGTGTTGAACTTTGATTTTTTTGTGCAAAATGTGTGTATTTGTACAAAAGTGACCAGATTGCCCTTAAAATTATAAATTATTTTTATTTAAATAAATAATATATTTTTAAAAAATTCTAGAAAATATGTTTTAACTAAAATTTGTATAATCAAATTTTGTAATTTAATCTTTTAGTTAAATTACTTTATAAAAATCTTAATTCTTAATTTTATGGGCAATTTCATCATTTTTGTACAAATCATACATTTTGCACAAAAAATCAAAGTTCACGGTACTTTTTGCCACTAACAAAGTACAGAGCACCCTCTTGCAAAAGTGTGATGGTATACACCAGGTTTTTTCCATTTTCCCAAAAGAACATCTATAAATGTTTAGACCAGCATCGCAAATTCTAATGCGTATATGCCTCAAAACCGGAGTATAAACTAGTGGCAACCACACAAATGAAATGATACTTTTACTGATGTACCTCTTGTTTAAAGTTGAAGAGAGGCGGTAAAGGGCGGCCATTAGGTAATCGAGCATTGGGTTCACGGAGCTCTTCAAAGAAAGGATGTGTACATGCCTCTAGCTGCAAATTGCAATAAATGCCCTAAGTAAAACTTTTGCTCGAAATGGGAAACAGCCCATGGTAACATAATTTATTCCGAAAGGCATATCAAGAGAAGAAAAATACTTACGGCTGTGCAGCGAAGACTTGGCGAGTATTGCAGCAGTCGTGACGCCAGATCTATTGCCTCTGGAGGCATTCTTTTGTGGAATACCTAAACCGATGAAAATTTTGGAATTAGGTCAATTCAAAATTCGAGAAAATAATTACTAAAACAAATGAAAATAAACAAAGGCCAATCTAAACCGATGAAAATTTGGAATCGGGTCAATTCAAAATTCAAGAATAACTAATTAAACAAATGAAAATAAACAAAGGCCAACCTTGTGCCAAGGGTGTGCTTTTATCTGCGGAAACCTAAAATCGGTATAATTAGGATTCATGCACCGAATTTCTTCACGTGTTGGTGTTCCAAGAACCTGTAATGTAATATACATGTCATTTAGCCAATGAACAAAATAATCAATACCCAGTACAATAGTAATCAAACTTTACCTTGATAATCTCTACGAGCTGGTCCACAGCATTTTCCCCAGGAAACAGCGGCTACAAAAAGTTTATGATGGGAGTCTTTAGCTTAACGGGAACGACGGCCTTTGAAAAATATTTAGAAAGGGCAAACAAAACGATATATATGTATAAACCAACCTGGCCTAAAAGAAGTTCGGCAAGGACACACCCAGCAGACCAAATATCAATGGATGTTGTATATTCTGTGGCACCGAATATGAGCTCTGGTGCTCGATAATAACGAGAACATATGTAAGATATGTTGGCTTCGCCTTTGACCTGGTGACAACTCACGTAAGTTCACAATGAATGGATGAAATAGTCTAAAGAAAGTCAAAAACAGAAATGGTTAACTTTATTAACAGAAGAAAGCATGCATGAAAGGCTCTATATTTTCTCAAGTAATTCTCAGTCAAAATACATATAAATAAATAAGCAGTTATAGAAGGTGATAAAAAATGAGGATAAAAGTGTCGACATACCAGCACTTTAGCACTTCCAAAATCACAAAGCTTGACCTGGTGAGTTAGTGGATCAACCTGTAGACAGCCAAAAAATGACTTCAGAGATATCGTCCCAAATTTTGTATCCATAAATAATTAGATAGGAACGAACCAAAATATTTTGAGGTTTCAAATCCCTGTGGCAAACTCCGGGAACTGCATGGATATAAGCCAATCCCCTGAAAATCTGTAATTTCGACGTTAGCACAAGGTACAAATAAATTTAACAATCTAACAGTGAAAGGGAAGATTAATTAATACCTGGTACATGTAGAGCTTAACATAGATTAAAGGCATTCTTTGGTTGGAATTGCTATAGTGCTTTATAACCCCGTACATGGTCTCGGGGACATATTCCATAACCAGGTTGAGGAAAAGTTCATTATTGCTCGTAGTCGAGAAGAAGCAATGCTTCAAAGCAACCACATTCGGGTGATCCATCACGCGCATCAACTGCAACTCACGATTCTTGTATCTTCTGTCCTGCAATACCTTCTTTATAGCCACGGTCTCCCCAGATTCCAGACATTTTGCCTGTAACAGAAAAGAGAGAATCGATAAATGAGGTGACGGTTAAAACGGTACCAAGACTGCAAAAGCTGCAACCATAACGCTATCATACCTGAAAAACAACACCGAATGAACCAGTTCCCACTACTGTTTCTGCCATGTAACTAATTGTCTGTGAGAAGCACACAAAGAAGCAAGTAAGCGTGACAATTAACTCAGACGGCTCCCTTTAAAACTTGGGATAGGAAAGAACTCGGCGGGGCAAAATATTGAGGAGTTTTGAGGACTCAGGGAGAAATCGGAAAAATTCATTTTGTATTACGTAAATACTAGATATACATATATTCATGTATAATTCACATGAAAGACAAAAACTACAATATTTAAGAAAATTAAGATCAAAAGCACAAATTATGGAACAGTTTCAAAGCATGTGTAAATTATAAAAATATAATTTGACCAACTTTGACTAAGTGAGAACTCTAAAATTAAAACTACCGAGAACAAGTTTCAAAACTTGGTCCAAAACTCGGCAAACTCAATTTTACCGATTTCTCGTGAAGAACTTGGGAGCTTTAGAACAATGTTAAAATCGGTTATACGAGTATTTATAACTTTAAACCGAGGACTGACCAAACAAGCAAATCAAGTGCACAGAATATGCTCTTTATAATAACCGTTGGGCTAAGAAATGTGGAAGATGTTGACTTTAAGATCTAATACATGGGCATCGACAATCAAAATAAAATCTGGTTATACCTGCTTGGGTTCGCCATTTTTTCCTCCAATTGTGGTGGAAATGATATGGCCAGTGACCGAATCATTCCCGGCCGCAACAGCAGCCCCCATCTCCTATACACACAAAATCAACACTTATAACGTGCATTTAAACTTTGTTCCATATCAATTACTTCACAACACTGATACAAAACTCTCATAGAGAATATTAATCTTAGCTCATCAGCTAGAACCAAAACAACAGTAAAGAATCAGCAAACATAATCAAAGCTACACCAAGATCAAAATTATTTCAATTCTTCAATCAATCACACTCTGGTAGCACCTACGATGTCAACAGATCCACCAAAACAGCTGACACACAAGAATATTAACAAATTGAAGCCACCAAAACACAAAACACACAAATAAGTAGCACCAAAAACAATCTCCTCTAATCACTTAGATCAAATTCAAATTCCCACAGGAAGCAACACAGTTTGATGTAATCAAACCCAGAACCAACCATGTAAACAATTATCAACCCAAACAAGGAGCCAATAAAAAAAACCTAGAAACATTTCCATAAATCAGCCTCAGTTAACCTCAATCCACCAAAATTAGAAACAAAAGCCAACAAATGGCTAGATACAAAAGAGACAACAAGACAAAACAGATCTATGCCTGAATCATAAATAACAATTCAGAAGAAGCAAACACAACCAAAAACTCGCAAACAATCTCCACAAAAACACTTCGATCTCATAAAACCCAGAACCAAAATAAATAAAAAAACAAAACCCAGAAACATTACCACAAACCACCCTCAGACAATCTCATCACAGCAAAATCACAAACAAAAACAACCCAATTCCTAGATCGACGACAAAACCCACAAATCAACCCAAAAATCACCAATGGGGTTCCGCAAAAACCAAAACCCACAAACCAGAGCCACCAACAGAGACAACCCAGAAACCCCAACTCGATTCCCGAGAAAGTGAGGGAAAAGGCCCAGAAAAAAGCCGAGAGCTTCACCTTATCCTCCGCCATGTCCAGCAATGGAAGATGAGATCGGGGCTCGACTATGGTGAGGAGGAGGAGGAGGTTCTGGGCATGGTGGGTGGAGAAGAAGATGGAGAGAGAGACAGAAACAACAAGCCCATGTGATTCACAGCTCTCTCCTTTTTCCTGTTTCGCTCACCTCCATTTCCGCTATCTCTCTCTCCGTTTGTTTTGTTCTGATATTGCCCCTGGGGTTTGAGGGTAATTACGGGGGATGGGACCCTCCGATGTGGAAACTGTCGACCTCAATTATTATTCTTGGACCGTCTTGCCCGACGTTTTTGACCAAACTCTCTTACTATTTTATGCTTTTTTTTATCTACTAATAAATAAAATGTTTTCTTTAATTAACAGTAAACACATTGCCTTTATTTAAAGTGTGATGAAATGTCCCACGAAAAAAAAAAGTGTGATGAAATGAAATCATTATTTTTTAATGTTAAATAATTTTTTAGTTTAATCATGCAAAAAATAAGTTTAATCATTATTAAATAATTTTGATGTTAAAATTGGCGAGGTAAAAATTATGGGACAGTGCTTTCTATAGGGCTGTGCAAAATAGACTGGAAACCGACAAACCGACCGGAACCGGGCAGAACCGGACCGAGAAAAACTGAAACCGGTGAAAGCCGGACAGATTTCGGTTA
>JAYMTP010001344.1:0-24669 GCA_036897365.1 Geranium brycei | reverse complement strand
TATGTTAGTATTTAAAAAAGTTTTTTTATAAAAAAGATATTTAAAAATTGTTTGTAAAAAATAATTTTTTTAAATACTGACATATTTTTATTCTTAATATTTTAAAAAATAAAAATAATAAGTTCAAAATTATTTTTATTTAAATTTGTTAATACAAGTGCATTTTTCGTCATTTTACAAAATGTTAACAGAATTTTCTAAAAAACCTAACAGCAGGGGTTAAATGAGATTTTTTGAAACTTAATGGGCTCTAGAAATAGTGTTTAAACCTTAGTTGAGCTCAACTCTTCTGAACCTCTCTCTCTCTCGAAGACCCATAACCCTACCCCTTTCTCTTCGTTTTCCTCTCTGATTCTTTCCATTGCCGGCACCGTCGCCAGTCTCAGGTTTTGGCGCGCCGGCGACCATCCTCTTCTTCTCTTTAGGTCGTTGCTAGGGAGGTGAAGCGTCGTGTCTCGCGGGAGGTGATGGTTTCGGGCTGACAAGGCGGTTTCTAGATCTGGATCCCCATATCTGGCGTGAGGTGGGTTGGTCTAGGCTGGGGCCTCCCTGCTGGATGCAAAGGTCCAGGTGCTTTTTGGCTCCGGTTCGCTCTTGGTTGGTCGGGCTCTGCCGACGGCTTGTCTCGTCGTCTGGAGAGTCTCGGCTCGCCGAAGCGTCGCAGGCGTCTGTCCTGGATCGGGCTCTGGTCTGGTGTGGTCTCTATGGGAGTGGTGGATCCCCCAAGGATCTAAGAATGATCCGGTTTGCACGGGGCTTCGCCCCTCTCCTTACCGGTGACGTGCATTGGAGCAACCCCTGTAGCAGCTTCGGGGCTACAGGAAGGGATCTCACACCCCTCCCCCCTCTCTCGCCTGGGACCTTGGCGATCTGGAGGCTCAGTTTGGTCTGGTGTTCATGTTGGTCGGTGGTTGCCTTCTCGATGTTGGTGATTTGCGCAAGTTTGTGGTGCTTGTTTTTACTCACTCCCTTGCCTCTGGACAGGTTTCGAGTCCCGTTTTATCGGTCATGGGGTTTATTCGGTAGTTTTTTTGTTGTTAGTTTGGTGGTCAGTTTATTTATGACATGGTTTACTTGGTGGTCGGTTTATTTTCCGACATGGTTTGCTTGGTGGTCAGTTTATTTCCGACATGGTTTGCTGGAGTTGTCTAGTGAGTTTGGGTGTCTTATGGTTGCTTCGTTACCGTTTCTTTGTAAATTGTACGCGCCGATGCTCAGTTATTCGAGTGAGGGTTTGTCCCTCCCATGTTTGTTAATCAATGAAAGGGTGTGCTTTAAAAAAAACTAAACTTAGGAGGAATTATGTGAGCTTTTCCCAACGTTAAAATAACTACTAATCTTTATATTTGAGATATTGATTACAATCTTAATCAATTACATGTGAAATGCTAGATATGCTTCCGGGTCAATTAATAAAAGATCGTGACTTCCTACCAGTGACATTCAGATATTTATATTATAAATGTGACGGGGAAATCTTAACTTTATTAAATATAATAATGAGAAGGTGATGTGGAAAAGAAGGCAGCCCATTTGGTTTTGATAATATGCTCTCATTGTTAAGAGTTCACTAATACAAGTTTAGATGTAATATTAATGTATTATATATGATGTGCATGTGTATAACATATTGTTATTATACTCAACTTGTATATAATTAATTATTACAATATATATACATATTCAATATCCAATAATAATAAGAGAACTACATTAAATAATGAGTGACTAAGTATAAAATAATAAATGAACTAACATTGCATAAAAAGCAATTTGAGTTGTTCTCACTTGAAAAATAATAATAATAACTAAATAAACTTGTCCATAATAACAAAAATATCAATTTTTTTTAATATTCAAAAAAAAATATCAAATTGTTTTTATGTTGAGGATTTTAGTGAATCTTACATCTGAGCATATGATATAGTATTCTCAATGTTCTTAAAAAATTAGCCAACTAAACCAACAACTACATTGACCTTGGCTTAAGAATCTTAAACCCTAAACCCAGAAAGTAAATTACAGTAAAGTCAATCTATAATTTAAAATGGCCCAACCAACAACCAACCCGCACCCAATATTTTCATCATCAATTCCTTGTGCAGTGCATCAATGGTACAAGCATTGAATTTTTGGGGTATGACTTGGTCATATATGTATCAACACATGTCCTGCTTCTTTCCTTTCACTCTCCCACCATTTTTATACACACATTTTTAATTACCCTTTTCTCATTCGTTTGCTTTACTTTAATCATTCATTTCTGGGTTTCAATTTCTCAATCTTTCTGTTTCAGGTTCTTTGAACTTTTTGATAAACAGCAAGTGCAAGTGCTTTGTTGATTAACTTTTCTGCTAATCTTGTTTTGATGTCTCTACCAAGAAGAAGCTGCTTTCTTGTTTTGCTCTTTACTGTCACTCTATGGCTCAGCTGCTCTTCACTGCTTGTTGGAGCCCAAGTTAAAAATTTAATTACCCATCCTGTTGAAGGTACTTAGGGTTTCTATTTCTTGTCCCCTTCTAATTTCTGCAATCATGACACCACTGTACATTACTAATTCTAATCCTTGCAATTTCTGATCAGGAAAATATTGATTATACCTTATTTTGCAGTGAATGCTCTGAAGGCTATCAAGAAAAGTTTGGTTGATGTCAATAAAAATCTAAGTAATTGGAACCGAGGAGACCCGTGCACTTCCAATTGGACAGGAATTTTGTGCTTCAACAAAACCATCGATGGCTATCTACGTGTTAAGGAACTGTAAGATTCTTAATTACACACTGAACTGAGGGAAGATTGTTACGAGTTTACTGCGTGTTGTGATCAAAAGTCAGTTTTCTTGATTTTCCTCTTCATTTATGCGTCAAATATAAGTGTCTTAGCATCACGCTGATTGGTTGCCTATACATGATCTTCCTATATGGTCGTAGGATGGATAGATCATTGATATTCATTGCTCACAAATCACAAGGCCAATCATTTTAACACACCAAGTGTTTTGCATTTGAATTTGAAGATTTAAATTTCATGCCGCACCACCAAGCCAAGAAAATCCAACCACTCAGTCACTTGACCGAGTAGAATTGGCGCCAAGTGCTTTGCTGCTAATACTCTAACTGTTGTTAGATGTTTACGGATTGGACTAAAAAACTTCAGTGAATTAGTGTTATTTCCTTCTAAGAGCTTCGCAATGGTTGTTTGTTTAACTCTTACTTCTCTGCAGGCAGCTAATAGAAATGAATCTGTCTGGAACTTTATCACCAGAGCTCGGTCGCTTATCTTACTTGACAATATTGTGAGGAAACAACTTCATGAAATCTTTTCATATATAGAAAAAGAATCTCTGTTTCGAATTTTTTTTCTTTCAAATTTCCTTACTAGATTTATGCTCTCGCTGATATATTTATACATGTGTATGTTGCCAAAAGGGATTTTATGTGGAACAAGATAAATGGAAGTATACCGAAGGAGATAGGAAATATAACATCTTTGGAACTATTGTAAGTTTATCTTCTTCTTTCTGTCGCGTGATTATATATACAATTGATAAAGTAAATCTACTGGTACCGAGTGTTTCAAGCATCCGTCTCTTTCACTTATTTATTTTGCAAATTCACACTTTTGTTTTCATAATACTTTTTCAGGCTCCTGAATGGGAACCAGTTAACAGGTCCATTGCCCGAAGAGCTGGGTTATCTTCCTAACTTGGACAGAATACAAATTGATCAGAACCATATATCTGGACCAATCCCTACATCATTTGCAAATTTAAACAAAACAAAGCATTTGTAAGGGTGTTTCTGACACTTATAAGACTAATGCGGTGCTAGAGCGCCTTACTGTTAAACTGCTCTTGTGCTAATGTTTGTATTCATTTTCTTCCATTTTCCCGACTTATGCAGTCATATGAACAACAATTCAATTAGTGGCCAGATCCCCCCTGAGCTATCCACATTGCCAAAACTTGTTCACTTGTAAGTTTTTATTTGCTCTTTTCCTTTTATATCAAAAGAAGTGTGCATATGTATCCTCAGCGAGCTTGATAACAATGTGCATTGCCATTTCTATTACACTATTTCTGCCCCGCTTGTATACATGCACATTTGCAGCTTTTAATGAAGTTAATCTGTGTAGCCTTCTTGATAACAACAACTTGTCGGGTTATCTTCCACCAGAGCTCTCGAAGTTGCCAAGCTTACTTATACTGTATGGTTTCCTACTTACACTGACTTCCTAAATAATGATACATCTTTGAGTTTTTAACAAGTTTTGTTTTGTTTTTTGCAGTCAACTTGACAACAACCACTTCGATGGGACCACAATTCCAGATTCATATGGAAACATGTCTAAGCTGCTGAAGTTGTAAGTGCATATTGTAATCAATTCCTAATAAGTAGGTTTAGATGCTTGAGGCATGCAACCAGATGCTAGCCTTTCATACAATACCAACGTGTGTATGAGAATGAGATCTATCTCCCAAAATTTCACTAGAATATCTTCATTTCTAGAAATATGAGATTAAAATAAACCAGAAAAATGTAAGCCATCTGATAAGCAATAAAAAATGAGAGAAAAACATCATATATAATACGACAATTATACAAGTGATTCATTATTGGAAAATGATGCATATCAAAGCATTTGTCAAACTCAGTCTAAAATGTGCAATCCTAAAGATGAGATTCAGTGTAATCTTCCATCACTGTTTTTGTATCCTCGAGAATTTGCTCTAGCTTAATAGGTCTTTTGGCTATTTCAACTAGTGTTTTCAGAGCTTCTCTCTAATAATCTTCTATATATGCTTTAAATCTGATATATATTGACAAAACTTGTGCCAAATTTGCATGTCTTTGTCAGGAGTCTCAGAAACTGCAGCTTGCAAGGACCAATCCCTGACCTGAGCAGGATACCAGGCCTTGGTTATCTGTAAGTTAATGTTTAAAATTAGTCATTTTTAAGACAAATGGGCCTTCAATTTAGAAATTCACATAATAAAATTTTATTTGTTCCCTACAGAGATCTAAGTTCAAACCAGCTCAGTGGATCCGTACCTTCAAATATGCTCTCTTCAAATATCACCACTATGTAAGATTCTACATTTTTGGACCATTTACATGATGCAGTGTTTAACTTGAAGCTATTCCTAACCATCTGATATTATAAGATATCCTCTGAATGTGTCTCAAGTCTTAGAATATCCTGTAGTCTATGATGCCTGCATTTTTTTTTCTCATATTTAGTATTGTGCAATATGTGCAGCGACTTATCCAACAATAACCTTAATGGAACTGTTCCTTCATACATTTCGGATCTTCCTCAGCTGCAGAGATTGTGAGCTTTTATTTTTGCTTGCCCTTTCTTCCTTGCTCGGCATTTTAGTTTTTCAAGTTCTTCTCATCGTTCATTACAAAGTCAAGCTTGGAAAGTTTCTTTTTAACTTAATTGCTCTGCTGATTGTTCAAAATTTAAACCAAAATAAGTAGCTTTATTTACATTGTGCAGGTCAGTTGCAAACAATGCACTGAGTGGATCTATTTCGTCAGCTCTTTGGCAAAATAAAACTTTCAATGCCACGGAAAGACTTATCCTGTAAGAACTCAGCCCGCTTTCTCTTGGTTGTATCTGTGTGTGTGCTTGTTGTGTATAAGTGGGTGTTGAATTTGCATCATCTGTCTCTCATTTTATTTTGATGGACAATTACCATGTACCAAGGTTTGATTCAAGACATTGCTTCCGTAGAAGCGAGGTTGTTACCACTTCTCATTATTTATGAGTGGAAAAGTTGCTTCTGTTTACTAATATGTAGATGCCTATTTTAGATACGAGTTGAATAGCATGGGCCGTCTGCTTCTATTTTAACCACTGCTTTATGCATGTTTGATATTGCAGAGATTTTCAGAACAATACAATTTCCAATATTACAGGCAGTACAAGCCTACCTCAAAATGTCACACTCGGGTATGTTTCTTCACTTGCTCCTTTTTTATAGTTTTCATATCTCAAGTATTTTTTTAATGCTTAGTATATTACGGTGTGACAGATGTACAATAGCCTATAATGATTTTCTTACCTTTTCTGATCATTAACTGCGCGATATACAAATTTTTAGGCTTCAAGGTAATCCTGTGTGCTCAAATGTCAACTTTGTCCAGTTCTGTGGCCCTCAGAATGATGAGATACAAAATGGCTTCTTGGCTCCAACGAACTCAACCGGTGGCTGTCAACCTCAAGCATGTCCACCCCCATTTGAATTTTCTGGAAAAATTCTTGGAGATTGTTTTTGTGCTGCTCCTCTGATAGTTGATTATCGGTTGAAAAGTCCTGGATTTTGGGACTTCGCTTCATACCTGAACAGATTTGAGGATTACATGACTGTCGGTCTCCAATTGAATCGTTCCCAGCTGGACATTGACTCATTTGAGTGGCAGGAAGGACCCCGACTGGAAATACACTTGAAGTTTTTTCCAGTATATGTTGATGTTAACAGTTCTCATAGTTTCAACACAAGTGAGCTTCGACGAATCATGGGTATGTTCACAGGATGGACGATTCCAGATAGTGACATCTTTGGACCTTATGAGCTTCTCGGCTTCGACCTGTTGGATATTTACAAGAATGGTTTGTCTCCAAAACCTTTTCTGATGTATTGTATCCGAGATCTTTGCTGAAACAGAACTCTATGCACAGCCGTAAAGTACTACTATTTTTTTTCGAGATGGACTGAAGAATATGAAAATATTTTCTTGATTCACTTTATAGTACATATTTTTAAGGTTTTCTCCAATATCACCTTTTAGACCAAAATGCAGAGTCAAATCCACACCATTTGCAGTTGATGACCTTATGCATAGATTATTTATGGATGCATGAGATGAATAGTATCATACAAATTTGACATTTATTTGTGTTCTTTCTTCTCGCAGCATTTCCGACCACTAACAAATCTGGTTTAAGCAAGGGTGCACTGGCCGGCATAGTGTTAGGGACCATTGCAGGTTCCGTTACGTTGTCTGCTATTGTTTCTCTTCTTATCTTGAGAGTGTGTTTCAAGAAGCACCATGATGCTTCAAGAAGACGTAAAGGTGAGTACCCCATTATTATCACAACAATATGATGTTTCACTATATTATGCTCTTCCCTAAAGCTTTAATCTCTGGTATTAAGGAGTTGGCTATCCAAGTCC
The DNA here is from genome assembly GCA_036897365.1 of Geranium brycei. NCBI lineage: Eukaryota > Viridiplantae > Streptophyta > Magnoliopsida > Geraniales > Geraniaceae > Geranium > Geranium brycei. The sequence goes on along the minus strand of JAYMTP010001344.1, from coordinate 17,486 downwards.
TTGAGCCACTTCAGACATTATTGTTTATTCTGATCTTTATGAAAGTTGTGCTAAGTTGGGAAAATGCTTAATACTTATGTAAGATAATCTAAATGTAATTCACTTGCAAAGCTATATATAATCTTATTCTAGTATTCTCCAGCATTTTGTATTGAAAGGCATGTTTCATATGGAGTAGTGTTGTCTTAAATTTTTACAACAAATATTCAGATCTGATAATGATCCATACCTGTTTGGCAATGATATTGTTTCTAAAACTTATATGTATTATATGCAGCATCTAGGGCATCCCTAAAGATTGATGGTGTGAAGAGCTTTACTTATGGGGAAATGGCAACCGCTACAAACAATTTTGACAGTTCCACTCAAGTTGGCCAAGGTGGGTATGGAAAGGTCTATAAAGGCACTCTGGTGGATGGAACGGTTGTGGCCATCAAACGTGCACAAGAAGGATCGTTACAGGGTGAGAAGGAGTTCTTGACGGAAATAGAATTGTTATCTAGGTTACATCACCGTAACCTCGTGTCTTTGCTTGGATTTTGTGATGAAGAAGGCGAACAGGTAATTCTTTTTATGTTTATCATCAATATTTTTCCAAGGTAATTTACCGTGTCAAGGTTCTTTGTGTTAATTTTGTACGATTGTGCACACAGATGTTGGTGTATGAGTTTATGTCAAATGGCACTTTGAGGGATCACCTGTCAGGTACATATCATGTTCTTCCTTTGAACTACTAATATGTATTATATTGTGACCGTAATTTTATTTTATTTTTTCGGACAAACTTAAAATGTGTACTATAATCTATCCAAATCTATAGGCAAGTCTAAAGAGCCACTGAGTTTTGCAATGAGAAATAGAATAGCATTAGGTTCAGCCAAAGGCATCCTTTATCTTCACAGTGAAGCCGATCCTCCAATATTCCACCGGGATATCAAGGCCACCAACATACTGTTAGACGCCAAGTTTACTGCAAAAGTTGCCGATTTTGGACTTTCACGTCTCGCCCCTGTTCCAGAAATTGAAGGAAACTTGCCTGCTCATGTTTCTACTGTTGTGAAAGGCACTCCGGTAAGACTCTTAGCTAGCTTCATTGCTCCACCGTATGTATAGTAATAATAATTTCACAATCTAATCCAACGCATCTTCTTTTAACAACTGATTGTTTTGAATTTTCATAACAAAAAATAGGAATCATGGACAACAACACAACTAATTTATTTGATACCTACTTTGGAATAATTTTGCAGGGTTACCTTGACCCGGAGTACTTTTTGACTCATAAATTGACGGACAAAAGTGATGTTTATAGCCTTGGTGTTGTATTTCTGGAGCTCCTGACTGGGATGCATCCAATCTCGCATGGCAAAAACATTGTTCGAGAGGTAATTATCGAACTTTTAGCCTATAAAATTGATCTGATGCAAATGCTACTGAAATTGGATTGAATGGATAGTTTAGGGACCAAAATGAACAATTTTCCAATCATTGTTGTTGAATGTCATGGTCCACAAGTAATGTAAAGTTTTGATGCATATTAGGTGAACATAGCATATCAGTCTGGAATGATCTTCTCAGTGATAGATGATAAAATGGGATCATATCCTTCGGAATGCATAGAGAAGTTCATGACATTGGCTCTGAGGTGTTGCCAAGAGGAAACAGACGAGAGGCCATCAATGGCGGAGGTGGTGCGGGAACTTGAAAACATATGGCTGATGACACCTGAGTCCAATACAAAAACGACGACAGATTCGGGGATCAGTGACCCTGGAAAGGTTATGTCTACGCCCTCGTCGTCGTCTACAGTGAAGAACCTTTACGTGTCGTTGGATGATGTATCGGGCAGTAATCTTGTTAGTGGCATCGTTCCTACGATCATGCCCAGATAGGATGCGATCACATGAACTATGCAACTTATCCTGTAGTTTTATTTGTAAGTTCAATCGATGGTTGTGTTACTTGATGTAATTGTTATGCAATGTACATATGTATATCTGAAGATGGAAAAATCAGATTACAAGTTTATTTCTCAAGTGATTCATATTGTTGATACATTTACTTAGATCAGTTCCAAGCCCAGAACATATTGTGTGTGGAAATGAATGAAAATAGGATCTAAAATGCTTTCTATACATGTTTAGTCCCATGAGTGTCTGGCCCGAGGTTCCCATGGGTGAGCGAGAGACTCTGGTACCACTATTGGAAGTAGTGATTGTGGGGTGAAAATTGTTTGGGAGGCTTTGAGTAGAGTCTCAGTTTGGGCATGGTTTGAATTTTGGTGATACAAGGCCCAAGCTGGATAGACCCTACCTGGAAGCTTTCAAACATGGGTATGGGGCGCGGCGACGACGACTAGAAATGGGATTCATTAGGGTTTTTTTTAAATCTTGTCGCGTCATATTGAACACATGATTTTGATTTGTAAAACTAAATAATCAAGATATACTTGCATTCTCAACATTTTCGTCCAACATATTTGCATGTTGAGGCGTAATGGAACTGGTGCTTGAGAGTAGAAAAATTGGCCCTTCTAAAAATAAAACGCACCTTTTGGAAGGCTTTCAAACTAACCGGCCCTTGCTTGAACTAGCTAACTTAAACCCCAAAAAAGAAAAGCATACTTCAACTCTTACACTGACTTGTTTCTAAGAAGTGGAGCAACTCTCTTTGATTTCTGGGGAGCATGCTTATCTCTCTCCTCCACTATTAGCATTGGCTTTTGTACCCCTATTTCGAAGACTCCTCCGAGGTGCAGATCCATTCTCCTCAGCAGGCATTTTATCTTCTTTTTCTAGCTGGAGTTTTACTGGGCTTGATATGCCATCACTTTCACATGCAACACGTTCCTTCAACTTCTGCATCTTATCGTCCATCCTCCCCCTCTTTGTCTTCTTTTTCACACCAGCCTTGTTATCCAAAATATCCTCATCACATTCAGGGCTAGTAGCAGAAGATGCTTTTACTATGTAAACCTGCAGTACACGAGGAAGAAATGAGCAAGTGACGATGAATAGAACAGGAAACACCTTATGCTCATTTGAGAATGATAGTTGCTAGGGATTTAATGGAAGGACATTACATCTTTTTACGCACTAAACATCATTGGAAAGCATACTCAATACATATTAGACCAGATAAGTTCTCTTATGGTCTTATAACTCTTTAACATATACGAGTGATAAGAATGATATCGTTACAGAATTTACAGCCATCAGCCTACAAGATAGTGCAGGAATACATAAAACAATGTAAATGTCAAGCAGAAGGTCCTACCGGGTACTTGCAAAAAGAATATATGTTGATAAGAATTACTCATAATGGATCCAATAGACCAAGTCTTCAAAATTGTGAAGCAACCATCAACAACCAAAGAGCATAAATCAAAAACCTTGGGGGTAAAAATATTTCAAAAGTATGCATATCTAAACTAAACGTGAGGAACTATGCATGTCTCAACTTATTTGCTATCTACGTCATACTAAACATCAATCAGGTTCTTAGGGTTTAATGTATAAAGGGATGCTCTCATTGTATTACGAATAATAACAATCATAAAATTTGATGACATATTTCTAGGAAACCCTAAATACTAATTATAGGAAACCCCTGAGAACCCTGATTGACACTGAATATTTATACTATGGAAATGTATGGTATTTCTTCACATAAGTAACCACGCATTTATAACTCAACATTGAACCTACCTTAAACCTTGTTGGTTCAATCAACTCAAACAACACTGCATCGCCATCATCCAACTTATGATCCAATGCAAATGCTCTCCAACCACCGCTAAGCCCACTTCTACTGCCAATATAGGTAGCCTTATATTCACTGCCATCTTCGTCCTCCAATACAAGATCCAACACTGTTTTTGAGAGATGCTCCTCACAAAATTTACAGGGAAGGCCCTTCGGATTAAAATAGAATGAGTGACCAAATGGGTTAGCAAATGAACAAGAATTTATCTAATCATAAACTAGTTATAGAAACAAATGAAAATTACAGTTAGGGAAAGCATAAACTACTAAACTAGATAACATTTATTTGTTACACTAACTTACCAGCCAGAAGCAGCTATAAACGTGGGACCGGACCATTAATTTGATAAAAGATGGATTTCTAGATGGCAGATTCCTCTGAATCTCTTGTGCAGCTCTATGAGCGCATGCCCTTTGTTCATAAGATGCCATTTTGATTTCATCCAATGGCCTAGCAAGATAGCTGAAAATTTCGCTATTGTTTATTAGATCCATAAAAGGAATAAACAAACATGTGAAGGACTAGACAGAGTAGCCAACTCCACCTTGTCCATGAGGACGAATTCTTCCTTCTCTTACGCATAGATGGAAGGTTCATGTCTTCCTTCAATGGATAGAAAACAAATCAATATGAAAGATGTTATATTTGGTTCCAAGTACAGGACAGTTTCCTAGTGAAAAATGAAAGAATGCCATAGGATAACAAATGCCTTTGATTGATGACTGAAGAAAAGACATCACACATAGATAGAAAGACAGATAATTACATTATCATAATAGGAAGGAACCGGGTTGCGAGCACGAGAGGAGCGTCTTGGCTCCAATTCATAGATCTTATTTGCCTTGGGCTTGAGAACACGTTGCGGCTGCATTAAAGTACAAAAAGGGTCAAACACAACATTTATTACTACCAATAAATTTAGAGGGGAACCCAGTTTTGTTGACTTCTCCCTTCGTCCTAGTTCAACATATTTTTTTTGGTCTAGTAGATGAAGCTTTTACCAGTTATTTTGTAAATATTATAGTGATATAACATATTAACATGCAATATATCAAGTTATCTATGACATAAGATTTAAAGACATTATTTCCCTCTACCTTACATCAAAACAATATTTTGTAACTAAGACAATTTTGTCAGCATGTCCTGCATTTAAAGTAAATGGATTCCACTAAACCAAACTTTTTGGGCTTCTATCTATTAGTTTGAGCTTTTAAGTGGACTGTGTTTTAACATGATATTAGAGTATGTAATGAATCTAGATATGTACCCACACGAGCCAAATGCCCATCTTGGTTGTTCCACGTTTACACCCCCACAAAGTGGATCCACCGGTTTACAAGTGAGGGGGTGTGAGCACATACCACATCTAAAGTATATGGATTCGGCTTAATAAGCGTCTTGAGGCTTTCACATATCAGTTTGAAGTTTTTAACTGTATTGGGCTTCAACATAACAATATACATCAAAATAGTAATGAATGGCTTGCCACCTGAGGTTTCTTTTGAGAACTGGCGAGGTCGGCCAAGTCTTCTGATATACTTGAAATTCCCAACTCCTATGAATATACCAAAGAAAACAAAAACAAATAAACAACAAAATAGTTAAATTAAAAAGGAGAAAAAAAGGAGTAAAAGTCAGAGAAAATCAACAATGGACATAATAATGATGAATGCTTATTTAGATTGAGGAACAGGAAACAGATATTGGGTCTGGGGATAAACATCAAATTCAAATCAAAATGATACATTATGCTTTCAATAAACAAGACTTATTTTAAATAGCAATACAAACCTGAAATCGTCTTTTATTTTCTTCAAGACGCTGCTTGCGAGCCTCTTCATAAGAGTTGGAGATGTTGGTGTCGCCCTCCACCATCTCAGTTTCGATTCTGAATTCAATCTGCCACAAAACATGAGTTCAACTGAGAAATATTAGTGATTTTACATCTACAAACAATTGAACTCAACTGACTCTTCAAATGGCGGGTTAGAGTTAAGAACTCAAACCCTTCAGTGCAGAGAGAGAGGAGAGTAGAAGAAAGAACCGAGGTGGAATTTTTTTCTCTTTATTACAAGACTGAACCTGAAAATATATAAAATACAATAAAGTCCTTTACATTTTGAAAACTCATTTTACCGCCCCTTTTTATCACTTCATTGGGATTAACTGTTTTTACTTTTGAATTTTTTTTTTGAAAGTTTTTACTTTTGAATTATGAGCATGTTAATTTGAATGAAAAATATTATCTTACATTATATTTAACATTTTAATATATAATTTATGAGACTGAGTTATAGTTTAATTATATAAATTTCATTCGTGCACAAATTAAACTCGAGTTAAGTAATATTTAATAAGTTGAACTAAATATTGACAATAGTTAGTCCACGGCTTCAAAATAGAAACTAGAAATAACTAATTCAACTCGTGAGCAAACACAACTTCAAATTCATTATTTTCTAATGATTTTCACCCGTAAATTAACTTATGATACGTTCACTAAAATTGACATGATGGTCAAGTGAGCATCTTATCTCATGCGAGATCAGATGTTTAAATTATAGTGAATATATACTTCGAGGCAACTGAGAGTTAATGACAGAGCTAACAACCTCTTTATTATTTTTACATAAAAAATATTTTTAATTAAGCTTCTATTTTAATTTAAACAGATAAAATCAAATTTCATTATAGCATAATTGATAATTCAAACACTACCTAGTCCTAAAAACTGAGTTCAAATCTTATCTAAAATCATGACATAAATACGGATTGGTACTAACAATTGGTCGATACACACTCCTCTTATGCTATTGGGATGAGATTAAGTAATCAGAAGATCCGTACTGGTTTTTAAAGTAGGGGAGTCATTTATGGAAAAGGCAACACACGATAATTAGAGGATCCATAGTAACTTTATGTATGATATAAAACGTAAACTAGTTTTAATGAAAACATTCCGAGAGAGACAAAACTATTTAACTCATATGGATTACTCTATTACAAGAACGTCTCCAAAACATACTTAACATAAATTTATGTTATATGCTATTTTTTAAGCATTCATATGCTATTTTATTCCAACCATATATGCTATATGTTATTTGTTATATGTCATTTTAATATTTTAATAATAAAAAAATGAAATATATTATTTTATTTTGTTAAATGATAAATGTAACATTTGGATGATAAAAGTAGTAATAAAACAAGAGGCGTAATCAAGTGAGAACTCACAACTTACATGAGAAAATGATAATCAATTGTGATCATTATATGAATATTTTGATGGTTTTGATTTTTGTTAACTCATTAATGGCAATTTGTTGTAATTATTCACAACATTCTATTTAATATTGTCTTTAAACACAAGTATAAGGGATTAAGGGTATTTTCCTATTTTCGAATCATTAAATTATTTCCTTTTTATTTACAAGATCTAATTTAGTTAATTATGATTAAGTTTATTTCATAATTTACTTTTTGTATGATTTCATGAGTTTATTTTTACAATACAAGATTTACATATTTTTTTACTATTTCATAATTTAATATTTTTTTTTCAATTATTTTATTTTCCAATTATATCATTTACACATATTTTTTACCATTTAAATTTTTATGATTTCATGATTTCGTTTTAACAAATACAAAATTCACACAAAATTTTAACTATTTCATTTTATTTTTATTTCATGATTTTATTTGTATGACTATAAAATTTACCCAAAAAAATTACTATTTCAACATTCAGTATCTAAGCATTTATGAGAAGGCATCAGACCAACTTATCAATCGAGCGAAGTCCTAACACCTTGATAGAAGGTTAACATGAAACCTTCTTTTCTCCTAACACCCCGCTTGAGGCAATGAACGACATTATTAGCAGGTTGAATTTCAGGGAGTACCCGAAACCTTCTTTCTATCTAAGGCTCCCCAATATGATAAGTAGAAACAAGTCGAGGGCGTTATCGTACATTAAAGAGCAAATAAGTCGATGTATGGCCTCCTGGAGTAATCGGTTCCTGTCCTCGGCAGGGCGGGAGGTCTTGATTAAATCAATTCTACAGGCGCTCCCTAGTTATGCCATACAAATTTTTTTGTTTCCCCACAGGTTGTTTGAAGACATTGGTAAAATGTTTAACAAATTATGGTGGACTGGAAAGATAAGGGGAAAGGGTATCATGTGGCGTAAATGGTCCGATTTATGCAAACACAAAGAGCTCGGAGGGGTAGGGTTTCTCAATCTAAAGGAGTTAAACCAGGCGTTGCTTGATAAGCAGGCCTTGCGAATTTTGACAAAACCGATTTCTTTGCTGGCCAGGTTACTAAAGGCTAAATATTTCCCCCACTCCTCGTTCCTAGAGGCACCTGTGGGACCTACCACAAGTTACGTCTGACGTATCATTTGTGAAGGTCGGCTCGTGGTAAGAAAGTGAGCCCGTATGAGCATTGGCCCGGGCAACTGCTCAATTCTGGGACCCCTTGGCTTACAGGCGAGAACACGTACATTAGTGCAAAGCTAACTTCCTAAAAGGCAAGCATGTATCAGAATTGATCAGACAATAATGTAGAGCATGGGATGTGGAAAAGGTAAGAGCAATGTTTTTGATCAAGACACGAGTGAAAGTATTTTTTTGATCTTGCCAAGAATTTATGAAACTCGGGACCACTAGTATTGGGGCTTGGACAGATCGGGCGAATTCACAGTGAGGAACGCTTACACGGCACTCTGTCGTCTTAATAACATTTGGTCCCTCTTGGGGGATTCTGCGGGTTGGAAGGCGACGGGGAGCTTAAAGGTTCCGCCAAAGGCCAAAGTCTGCTTGTGGAGGGCAACTTCCAAGTACATACCGGCTAGACATCATCTAAATCAGAAGGGTGTTCCAGTGACTAGTTTGTGCCCCTTATGCGGTGATAAGGAGGAGACGGTGGATCACCTTTTTCTTGAGTGTCAAGCGGTGATCCCAATATGGAGGGATATATTGCTGGGTAAGATTCGAGAGAAGATGGGGCCAAGTCCGAGTCTGTGGGACTGGAGTGGTTGGGTAGATGGAGATGAAGAAGCCAGTATATTTGCGATCATCATCTCGCAATTTTAGGGGCTAGAAATCGATGGATCTGGAAAGGGGAGGCGTTCCATCCGGCTAGGGTGGCAGCAATGGCTAAGGCCCAGCGGAGGCTTATGGCATGAGGCTGGGCAAGTAGAACCAAATTCAACTCTGGCACTTACTTCAACTGGGAAGGAGTGGGTTCCGCCCAGCTCGGGATATTTAAAAATTAATATGGGCGGGGGCTTGGACGAGCATAGGGGGTTGTGGAGTGTTGAACTCATCTGTAGAGATACAGAGGATCGGGTCATAGGAGCTCGGGATAGATGTTTCTCAGGATATCTGAACTTAGAAGAGGTGGAGGTCTTAGGCAGCAGGGAAGCTCTCTCTTGGGCGAAAGAGAGGAAGTGGTCAGCATTCATGCTAGAGTCGGACTGTCTTAGGGTGGTGGAAGTTATCCGAAGCGGGAAGAAAACCAGGAACATATTCGGAGGTATAATTATTGACTCTCGTAGCATCCTATCTATTACCTATTTCTGGAAATGGTATTTCCATTTCTTTTGTTTGTTGTACTTGTAATTTTATGGCTCATGAGTTAGCCATATTCGCTTTATCTTTCCCTTCTTAAGATTTTGTGAGGGGTATGTTCCACTTTCAGTTGATGTGATTGTTCGGTGTGACACCGGTTTAGTGTTTAAATATTAAATAGTCCTTAATTTCAAAAAAAAATATAGCATCCACTTATATTACATGTCCAGTTCACAATTTCATTACTATTATGCAGCTCTTTATTATGGTGTCCGTGTATTTCACCTGAAACAAAATCAGAGCAACTTCAATATAGTTTCTCAAAGGATTACGGTATACGTATAATAATAAATTACAAGCAAATGAGATTTAGGTTACAGAAGCGTGATGGGAGGTCCAACAAGCAACAGGTAAACACTCTTCAAAGTCGCAAATAACAATGAACAAAAGGAACAAGTACTCTAACTAACAAATCACAGTTCCAAACTTTTGGCAAAATGATAATTATATTGCATTTAGACAAAAGGATTTGAGTTTCTTTAGGTTTTATCTACCATTTCCGGGGATGGAAGATCTCGGTAGGGCTTCACCATCATAATGCGGAACCTCCACAAACCCAGCTGAGTGAGGGTGAGAAATTTCCAGTGCCACTTTTTCAATTGCATTAAAGGAAGCATCGTTGAGTAGTGCAGAGGGCAAAGGTGATGTTGGCGTCGATGGTCGATTAGACAGAGAGGACATCTTGATGGGATAAACTTCACTGACCTCTTCAGAACCCTCGTCCAAATACACAACATCCTGCATTGTGAGCTGGTGGTATTCCACAATCTCTCTCAAGAATCGATTCTCACGAGTATAGATTGAATTCTCATGTGCTAATCTAGCCTTCTCTGCCAGTAGCGTTTCAAGTTGAAGTCTTATCTGAAAGAAATATCTGGTCATCAGAATCTAAAATTGTACTGTATAGGGAACCATATGAGAGTTGAGTTTTAAAGCTACAAAAATCTCATATGCATGATATTGATAACTGCAATGGTAGAGACACGACTTTAAAAAGCTTGGACTAAGACACAGGGCATTCTGTTACAAACATACAATATCGATTGACCAGGAAAAATTTACTTCAAAAAGTTATCTCTGTCCAAAAATAATTGTCCTACTTAGGGAGGCAATCTCACCTGAACCCTATATGTAGCCGCCTCCCCTCTTTTACCTTTTCTGTTTTTATATTAGTTTACTATAGATTTATTTAAAGCTTATGCTGGGTTAGTAGATGATGAATATGTAACTCAATAAGCAATTTCATATGCATGTGGTGACAAACGGGTAACTGAATGGGAATGAGGAATACTCAAACCAAATAAGTAGGGTACAGTACGGAAGTGGGACAGAAAACCCGAATGGTAATGGATAGGATGAAGATTGATTCAGGTATTGTAAATCCTCCCTGAACCCAACCTATTGTCATGCCTACTCCTACTTTTCTTAAAGGATGTCTTAAATTAAGCAGTCTATTTTCTTTTTTAGTTAATTAGCTAGTTACTGATTACCAATAGAATTCCACTATAAGCTAGTTAAACGATTTGGGTGGTGGGAGACATGAGAATACATGGGGATAAAGTAGAATATATAGGGGCAAAGGGTGGAAAATCAAACGCTAAAAACTGAATCTTTAATTATTGTAAATGATCAAATAGAACATTTATTTGGGACGGAGAAGTAATATCATTTTACAACTATCACCACCACCATCATGCTCTTTTTTCGCTCTACAAAACAGATAGCTTAAAAGATAAAATAAAAAAGCATACCAAATCATCATCGTCTGGGTTCTCCCCTCTTTCACGGTTTTCTCGGAGGATCTTGTTTTCTTCCTCCAATTGAGCACATCGCTCCTTTGCAAAAGCCAGATCTGCTTTCACAGTTTTCAACTCCCGAAGGAGTAGCTTTGCTTTTGCAGCCATTGCCATTGCAACCTGCAATGAGAAGCGAAAAGGAAAATCATGCATCTAACCATAAAGATTTAGTGTAACACCAAGTATTTCACTTACATCATAAAACAAGAGAGATAGACAACTGAAAAACATGGAAATTAATGAGAATGCATAGAGCCTAAATTATAAAAAACTCTAAAAACTAGATATTGAAAATAAATAGTATGCCAAGAACTCTGGGATACATACTCACCAGTTCATATTCAGTACTTGATACAAATTTGCATGGAAAATGCATCTTAAGTAAGCTTGACAAGAATATCAATCAGTTAAAGTACCACTCAAGAGACTTGTGTTTACTGATATACTTTAATAGGGTCTTCAACCACAAGAAACTGAGTGGAAGACTTGAGTACTGAACAGCCAAAAATAATCCATCTTCTTCCAAAAAGCCACTTTGGCAATTGGAAGAGTAGTTCCAAGACAAATAGAACACCCTAAACTATGGCAACCAGAAATGGAACCATCTTCACAAAATAAACCACTAACAAACACTTGCCACCTTACGTCGCGAGATGCCTTCAGTTGAATCTCTAGGTCAGCATGAGTAGGCGTTTGCATTTGGGGTTGTTGATGTGTACCACTGCGAGTAGTTAAATGATTCTGTGGCTCGGAACTGGTAGGCTTTTTCCTGATATGCTTTCGAGTTTCTTGAATAATGTCTGCAGTTCGACTCTCCACTACAGTAAAACCCTCCTATGAAAGCATAGCATCATTTATGCAAAATATAAGAAAATTAATAGAGTACCAAATAGCTGAGAAAAGTTTCTGGCGAATTAAAAGAATAACTGGGACTATCCGTGCAAATATAATTGTTCTTACCTCAACGGCATTGCCGATGGTGCCTCCAATATAAGTAAGGGAGGAAGCAATTGCATCTAGTCCCCTCTGTAATTTAGGGCCATCAGTTTTTTGGCGGTTCTCTTGTGAGTGATTTGAATCATTGGACTGCACACCACAGAATTATCTCTAAAGGGTTAGCAAATAAATACATTTTTTCCCTAAAAACGGCAGCTCGATAGACTGCAACAAAGGCTGAAGAATTTCTATTTACAAAGATGAGGGGCACATGAATATTCATTCACCTTCCCAGTGAGGTCAACTTTCTGCATTGAACACATATCTATACTTACTATATAAATGCAAATTTGAATACCAACCTTGATCTCAGTTTGTGTAGCATGTGTTTGCATCCTTGATCTTCCGGGTGGGTTGGATTTTTGTGCAACATTATCATCCTCAAGAATCGACTTGGCCTTTCTAGTGAGGGTACCCCAAAATCCATGTTTGGGTTCATTTAAGTTTTTCATTGACGTATATTCAAAGGGCTCCGAATTCTACATTAACACACACCACAATCGGAATCAACAAAAGAGACATAAGTAAATCTAAAGCGAAGTACTATAATCCACAACAGTAAGCCATAGACCAAATTTAGAAAAGAAACATGCCGTAGCCATGTAATCAGCATATACACCAGAAAATGAGAAACACAAAATCAACATATTATGTCACACACACGCCTATTATCATTTCATCATATTGATGTAAAGATCATTGTATCTTTCTTATTCATATATGAAAACCAATCTGGTCAATTAATCAGCAGTGAGAGTAGCTGAAATTACAAGTATAGGGCATCAAATTGAAGTAGAATATGGGCCTAATCGAAATTGAAGAAAAATTAGGAATTGGGTAGATTTCAAACTCCATAGTCATTCAAAATCAAAGCATAGACATATATGAAGATGGGGATTGTGAATCGAGTAAAAACCTTAGAAGAGGAAGAGGGAGGAGAGGAAGATCTGGAGGCAGGAGAAGGAGGAGCAGTGGGGGAGTAAGCAGAGGAGAGGGAGGAGTCGCTGCGGGCGGAAGAAGCTCTGATGGCTCTGGCGGCGAGGGAAGGCGAATCATGTGGCGATGGTGCCGAATCAGACCTTGATACACCAACTTGCTTTCTTCTGTAGGCCATTTTCTGCAACACCACCAAGCTCTGTCTTTTTACCAAGTACACGCTTCGGAGCTGCTCTGGTGTGGTCAACCAGGAGAAGAAGATGGCATTTTCATTACCTCGTCTGCTCTGGGCCTGCCTCTCTTTCTCCCAAGGCCCAACACATTTTTAACTTCAAACACAAATTTCATTTTCATACACCAAGCTATTTACAGAAAAATACAAGTAACTATCTTCACTAGAAGCCATTTTCACTTTATACATGACACAATCAAGATTTTGCTCATTCATCAACGTTGAAGTTTCATAAATTCTCATATGTTAAGTTTTTAGATAGAAAATGTTAATTTTGAAAGTAAAAAAACAAAAATGTGTTTAGGTCAAAATCTAATTTTCAGACCTAAAAGATTTAATTTTAAAATCTAAAATTAGACTTTTAGGTTTGAAAATAATAACTTAACATTTTCCATTCAGAAAAATAAATTTTTGGAACATGTGTCAAATATGTTGAATTATTAACTCAAAAAAAGTTTGAATTAAGTGTCAGAAATTTATTTTCATAAAAGTATTAAAAACAAAAATATATATGAAATGATCAAAAATTATATATATTTTAGTTTTTTATCATATAAATCTCAAGTTTTGAAAAATAAACAAAAATTAGATGGTGAACGATAAAAACGAAGATCATAAGCAATGATAACAAACATTACTCATTTGAAAGAAGATGAACATTGTATGCATATGAAGATAAATACATTGCAGAACATGAGACTTTGAGTAGCACAGAAATTGAAGAATGAAGTGTCCTTTCATTTTAATGGACTGTGATACAAATTACGCATAATTTTAATTATTGATACTCTGGGGTATGAACTTGACCTGCAAGGTATCTCATTCCCGAACAAGGAGTGAGAAAGCTAAAAGCAATCTGGTTCTTATCATTCCTAATTAATGTTAACAAAGAACATGATAGCTTCAAATTTAATCCAAATACATACTTCCAACATTACGTTTTCGCATCCCTTGATATGAGATCACCAACATGTGTTCGGTAGCGATCAGATAAGCAGAAAACAAAAATAAATACAAAATCATCTAACTTTTTGGAACGCTAGCTTGCAATCCCAAGTGTTAATCGACAAGCTCGATGTAGGCCATTGGCGCATTATCTCCTCGCCTGGGCATAGTTCTGATAATTCTAGTATAACCTCCGTTCCTCTCCCCGTATCTATCCGGCACCTCAGCAAACATTGCATGCACAAGTTGCTTCTCGTATATGAACCCAAGTGCTTGCCTTCTCTTATGGAGGGACCCGTCTTTCGCCAATGTGATCATTTTGTCCACATACTTCCTCATTGCACTCGCCCTTGCCCTCGTAGTTTTAATCCTCCCGTACTTAAGGAGCTGAGTTGTGAGGCCCCGCAGTAAAGCCTTGCGCTGGTCAGCCGGCCTATTCAGTTTGGGTACACGCCTTCCGTGCCTCATGCAAGAGATCCGGCAACCAAAGCTGATATTACTGGGGAAACTGTGTTCAGAGCTACCAAATTCTGCACCAGATTAGGTGACACAACAATTACTGTGTTAACTAAACAGAGAGCCATGTCATCATACACATTCCATTGTCTAAAAAATATAGCAATATAGGATCACAACATGATTAAAAATAGAGTAATAAAATTCAATAAGAGGACAAGTTGTAACAATAGCCTGGGAAGGAAAAGTCAAATGTCAAGATTATGAAAAGAAAATAATGTGTTTATGCTAGTACATGTACAACAACTCAATTAGATATTCTTCTTCTTAATATAACCATTCCCTTTTCAGTCAATCTTATACACAAAAGAGCTGAAAGGAAGATGGCATTTGACGGGATGGCGTTTCAAAGGTATCTTATTTTACTGAAACATTGTTATTTTTGTCTTTCATGTGAATTATATATGTATATAAAATATTTATTTAATAAAAACGAGTTTTGCCAATATCTCCCTGAGTCCTCAAAACTCCTTATTTTGCGCCTCACCAAGTTCTCCCCAATCCGGAGTTGGTTGCAAGCATATTATTTACAATAATTCACCCAGATTATTTGATCATTCTGAGATCGGGAAAATGATGTATCCACCATGCAATCTCGAAGTAATGCACAACATAACATGGGTTTGTTAATAACTAGATGAAATTAGGCCTTAGGAGTTAATCGGTAGAAAAAAGTCTAAAGCAATAAAGCTACATGTAGCATTGTAGAGTAACCTCTTGTTCTTCTGTATGTTTACCTCAAGAACTGTTGTCTCAGAGTTGCATTTTATCTAGCCATTTGGAATCGATCAAATAAAGTGAACAAACATCTAAAGCAAAGAGTATGTCATCAGAACTCTCTTCTTTTCTATTGTATGTATGAGTATTAGCTTTGAGTTAATTTCAACCAGAGGAAACACTTGTTATGTATGTGTATTAGCTTTGAGCTGGGTATCAATTACCAACAACATCATCCTTCGGGTTAGTTACATTACAACCCCTCCGTGGATCACAATCCTTAATCGTAGCTATAAAAGTAAATGGGACACTAAAGTGAAGAGATTATTGTATCAGCAAGAATTGACTTTTGATTCATCTCTACAAAACTCAAAATCAAGGTTCTAAAACTCGGGATCAGCCAAAACTCACGAGTTGACAGATAAGGATCTTTTAACTAATCAGGAAGAGATCGACAAAAACCGTTTTATATCAAATACAAAAATATCAATACTCGATAGTTTAATAAGATAAGATAGTTTCAAACAACATGATAACTTAAAACAAGAGCACAACCTATAGTTTGACAGTTTTTATTTTTACTTTGACTGAATTTTGGATCGATTTTCAAATATAAGTATATAATTCTTGGTGGTTAAGTTCCACAGAATTCTCCCTGAGTTTCTCCTATTTCTAGAACACTGCTCAAAACCTTAACAGTGCAAACCAAGTACTACACTGTCGATCTCCTCAGCATTACAAAATTGGTAATACTGAATACCATAATCTCCTAATTTGTGGTGAATTACAGTTCAATCTTAGTCAATATGCTTACAATTTGTAATTCACAGCATGTAATTCAAAACAAATACAACTTGTCAATCGCACTAAGCATAAAAAATAATGACAATTATTGCAAGAAAGTAAAAAAAATGATTGCATTTAAAGAGAAAATGAAAAAACCCAAATGGTGTACAATTACAAACATAAGGAATATCTGACAATAAGGAAAAGCAGTAAAAGAAGAAGAAGCGGGATTGATGAGAAACGTACCGGAATGGTCAAGGGAGTGAAGAGGGTTGAGAGGAGCAAGGGCGGAGAAGGATCTCATAACGAGTCTGGGCATGGGAGTCGTTTTGCGCTTTGGGTGAGAGCGAGATGGAAATGCAGCGACCACGCGCAACGGAGGATGGGGAGGAGGAAGAGAGGGTAGGGCTGATCCGAGGGAGGCCATGCTCCATCTGCAAGAGGCCATTCGCTCTAGGCTTCTTCTATGCCCTTCACTTCTCTGTCTCTGGATATGGATACTACTGCTGCGAGTATGCAACAACAAGATAAAGGAGAAGATAGAGGCACACCCACACACATCATTTTTATTTCTTTTCTTTTCTCACAAAAAATCCCAACCCAACAAGCCCACTATCAAATTTGTTGGGTTGGGTCGGCCAATAAAAGCCCATGAAAAATCCATCGCATCGAGAGGGTGTGTGTCGGAGATTCTCAGGTTTTGACCTCAATGAATTTTTCATGGGAGCATATTGAGATTATTTCATGATCTTAAATTTCAACTACTTTATAAACTTCTTTATTTTGATATAAATTGTAATTAAAATAGTTCATCCAAAAATCACGATCTTGTAACTAAATGTGAAGATTAATTTAAAATTTATACTTACTAAAAAATTGTAACTTGCAGATAATTCACCAGTTATTTATGGGATAGACCTCTCAGTCTCAGAAAGAGGGGCATGGAGAGCATGGAGCAGATTGATCACTATGGGGTTCAGGTACATTTGGGTCACCAGAAACGACAAGATCTTTAGGGAGGAGGAGAAGACGCCGATGGGCGTTCTCAGATCATTGCAGATGAGCTCTTACACGTTGATGCAGGCAGACGAATGATGTGGGATTCAATCTTGGACTGGGGAGCGCATGCTCCCTAATTGGTGCGCAAACCCGATG